>JAWPHD010008513.1:0-114277 GCA_037043455.1 Cyrtodaria siliqua | reverse complement strand
TTGTTCTTACACATATTATATTCCGTTCTTACACGTATATATTCCGTTCTTACACATATATATTCCGGTCTCACAAATATATATTCCGTTCTTACGACATATATTCCGTTTCTTACGCTTATATATTCAGTTCTTTCGAATATATATTTACAGATTTAATATGGTAAGAATATATCAGTTCTTACGAATATATATTCAGTTTTTACGACATATATATTCAGTGCTTACGAATATATATGCGTTCTTAACATATATATTCCGTTCTTAGGCATATATATTCAGTTACCATTAGTGTTTTTCCGTTCTAGAAAACAAGCTCTAGAAAGTCACGAAAGCAAGTACTCAATGACGTGGCAAAAGCCATAGCAAGAAGGGAACAATACCATTAAGGATACGACACAATTTAAGACAAACGTCAAACACTACCGTCCTTTGAGGATTCATCTGAGCCACAATATGTCCTGTCATCGCCCAGTCAAAGAGGAAAGTATAGTGGCAAGCTATAAATGGTTCAACCACTAAACATGCAGTGCTTTGCAAAATGATAGGGTCATAACCTCTTTTCATAAACGTTTTAACAAATTTAACAAATCATGTATGAAAGTGATTCCGACACAGGATCTTACGAAGTTTCTAAATATCATCACCATGGAAGTCGGGTTGTAAAAATCCTTGTATTACACCATATCTTGCAGTGATATAACAACACAGTAAGAAGGCCAGGACAACAAATGTTCCGGTGATATAACAACACATATTTTCAGTGTTATTCAACAACACTATTGCAGTATAATATTAACAACACATACTGCAGTACTATATCAACAACACATACTTCAGCGTTATTCAACAACAATATTGCAGTATAAAATTAACAACACATACTGCAGTACTATATCAACAACACATACTGCAGTGATATATCAACAACACATACTACAATGTTATATCAACAACACATACTACAGTGATTTATCAACAACAATACTGGCAGTATTATATTAACAACACATACTACAGTGGTATATCAACAACACATACTACAGTGATTTATCAACAACAATACTGCAGTATTATATTAACTACACATACTGCAGTGATATATCAACAACACATACTACAGTGAATATATCAACAACACATACTACAGTGATTTATCAACAACAATACTGCAGTATTATATTAACAACACATACTACAGTGATATATCAACAACACATACTACAGTGATTTATCAACAACAATACTGCAGTATTATATTAACAACACATACTGCAGTGATATATCAACAACACATACTACAGTGATATATCAACAACACATACTGCAGTGATATATCAACAACACATTACTGCAGTGATATATCAACAACACATACTGCAGAGACATATCAACAACACATACTGCAGTGATATATCAACATCACATACTGCAGTATTATATTAACAACACATACTGCATTGATTTATCAACAATAAATATTACATTAATATATCAACAACACATATTTCAGTGATATATAACACTATATATTGCTGTAATATATCAACACCACATCTTGCAGTGATATAACACCACCAACTACTTCAGTGGGTGTGGGTAACGGTATTAAATGAGAATGTAAAGAATGTGATGACGTCACGTGTTCGTCAGCGTTTTTGTTGCAACATGTATAGAGATGATTAATGTGACTGAAAGGGCATATAAAAACACCGTTGTTATGGTTTTAGGTCATTTCACTGACGTGAGAGCGGAGTTTGCGTTTTTATATACGGCATATACATTTGGATTGGTTAACTGAATGATAAAAAAGGACAAACTAGCTTCTCAAACTTATTAGTGTTGATTTAGGTACCGAAGGATACACATGTTTCTAACTATTTTATGTTTATTAGCGACATGGCTTGAAGGGAAAAGAATGAAGACAACCAGATGTTGGATAGTGCACAGACAAAACGCCGAACACGTTTATTTAAACTAAAACTAGTACGCCACTTTTTAAAAGAAAATTAATTATTCCTCAGTTGTTGACGGATGTCAGAAGGGTTGATCGTCAGAATACAACATAGAATTCGCTACATCCCTGGACCAGGCTGAGGAACTCGCAAAAGCCTAATTAAAAGAATTGAGAAAATAATATGAAAGAAAGATAGTTCCACCTAGCAGGAAACATTATAAGAAGAAGTCGGATTTTTGGAGGATATAAATGCCGCCCTAACAGCAGCAGCAAGATTATAAAATTATAAGGGTGGTGGGGAGTGAGTACGGGGAAGGGCCTAACAGCAGCAGCAAGATTATAAAATTATAAGGGCGGGGCGTGGGGAGGGGAGGAAATCAACACACTTAATAGAAAGGAGCGAGTTAACATGTATCCGTGTACTTTTTGTCCTAACACTTACGTTTGGCCGGGTGATTTGAATAGTCACAATAGAAATAAGCATTCAGGAACACATGATAAGCAGCAGTAGCAGTAACAACAACAGCAACAACAGCATCATCATCAGCAGGAGCAGCAACAACAACAACAACAACAGTATCATCATCAGCAGCAGCAACAGGAACAGCAAAGACATCAGCGGACATCTTTCAAAATGGCTCAAAATTCATGTGTCGTTAAGTAGGCGTTTTATCCGAATAAATTTTGAAGGAATGGCGGTCCCAGGAGTAGACGCTTTGCTCAGCCTACTTTCAAAAATTGGGCTAGAAATATTATACAATAAATTCTTAGAATAAAAAAATAATTTCAAAATGTGTAAGGGATTGTCTCACGTGGAATTAATAAATCTTGGTCTGACAACAATAGGATATCGGATCACAGGTGACAGTATCAATGTTGGAAACTAAAAAAAATAAATAAATAAAAAATAAGAAAAAAGAATAAATAAACATAAATAAATAAAATAGAAACGTGTTATTTGTTTGTGTTTGTCTGTAGTTCTAAGGTTTATAGCCCCTCCACCAATAGGACGTTCTAAAGGTATAGGTTCAAAAGAGTCTGGACTTCAGGTGTTATTTGTTCAAATCAAACATGTTTTAAGTACTCTGAGACATTTTTTCAGGGAAGATTAAAATATGTTTGTTTTCAACAAATAGCACGTTAATGTTTTTTTAAATAAGTTTTTTCAATTTATTATTATTATTTGGTAGTTCCCCACATTGGGGTTGGGGGGGGGGGGGTGGAGGAGTACAAGGGATGGTCTTCTCCCTCCTCCCTCCCCCATTTCTCCCTTCTATCTATCACCCTTCTAAGTCCCCTTTTCTCTCTTCTCTCTCAGAGTACTGATAAACAAGGGACGTAATAAAACTATCGATCGCGGAGACAAAACGTGTACGGCAGACAAAACAATGATCGATAATAGGTCAAAATTCTTCGTGTTAAGATCATTAATGTTCACATTTTGATAGGATGTAGGCAGATTATTTTACCGAAAATTCTCAAAATTTGATAGTTCTTCATCATTTTTTTTTTACAAACTTGTTATTTTAAAAACCTCCAGCCCATTTCACTCCCGATCCCCGTCCCTTTGTCTTCCGACCCCACACCTATTGTCTCCCGGCCCCCGCCCTTTTCTCTTCCGTACCCACGGCCTCCTGTACCCACTCCTGATACTTCCACCTGTGTCCCAATCTATTATTTCAAGACCAAGTCTATGTCAGACAATCCCTTACACATTTAAAATCAATTTTCTGTTCTAAGAATTTATTGTATAATGTACCTAGCCCAATTGTTTTGAAAGTAGGCTGAGTACAGCGCCCGCTCCTGGGGCCGCCATTTCTACGAGTGTTTCCTTCAAAACTTATTCCGATAAAAAGTCTACTTAACGACGACTTGTAGTTTGCACAAGACATCTACAACTTGGAAAATGCATAAAACAACATAGAAAATGTACTTAGCAATTTACAAAATGCACATAACAATTAGAAAATGCACAAGACAACTTAGAAAATGCACATAACAACCTACGAAATGCACATAACAACTTAAGAAATGCACATGACAACTTAGAAAATGTACATAACAACTTAGAAAATACACATAACGATTTATAATTTGCACAAGACACCTTACAAAATACACATAATAACTTAGAAAATGCACTTAACAATTTAGAAAATGCACTAGACGACTTTCATGCGTACTGCACAAAATGCAAAAGAAGGTAGTCGACGCTTTCCATAGTAATGACGGTTGCAGTCGTTTATGACCCTATTAATTGCATGTTATTATCGTGTTTCGAGTTCATAATCAAGGCAAACCCTCGTCGAGTGTATCGTACTGACGCGATTAGGTATCAATCAATACATTAGGGCTTACGTTGATAATAACGATGAATGCCGATATGTCTTGCCCGGAAAGTTTTGTTTTTGTTCTTCGCAGACTTTAAGTCAGTACTTGTCAAATGCAGCTTTATAGGGTAGTGTCCAATTCATGATGTAGCCTTGAAATAAAAGTGACCTATAATAGAGTTGTTAATTGTCGAAAATAATTCTTGTTTTTGTTTTAGAAATGATCTATGCAGATATCTACTTAATTAATGATTTTAATAGAAAAAATCAAGCGTTTAAGCTTCCAATCTGCTTTAAAATATTTGAAATAAAACCCACTGGTAGTTTATTGAATTCGGTTCAGAATTTAACAGAATAAGGCATATAAAAGATGGCTCATGCATCACGTGTCATTTCGAATTCCTTGTAATATGTTCATGTTTGTTTATATTGTCAACCATTTTGTGTTTGTGATTTCGTTTGCATTTAATATTACTTTTGCCTTGTTTGTCTGTTTGCATGTTTGTTTCTGTGTTTTGTGGTTGACTTTCCTCCTTGGATGCTACTTTCCCTGTCCGATCTTGTTATATTTCTTGTTCTCAATTTTTATCGACTGGGGCTCTTACTGCAGATAACTTTTGTGTCTCTGGTTGACGGTTTATAAAGGATCTATATTATATCCATATCTAAATGATATATCGGATCACTTTTATACACAACAAAGATCATATATGTGTTTATATGCATCGCACTTCTCTACGTTAACCTATGTATTGCATTATTCGATACGTAGCGTTCACATTCAAAAGTAGTACTGTTTGTATGTATGGATGTATGGATGGATGGATGGATGCATTACGTGGTTCGAGTATTAGCTTTCATACCCATCCAACCCTTTCTCCAAGAAGCGAAAATGGGGTTGGCTGGGATATGAAATGAAACCTTAATTTCGGCTTAAACAGTTGGCATATTGTAAAATTATAACATTTAATAGGCAATTTTAAACAGGTTATAGCAAAATCCTGCTAATATAACCTTTCCCATCGCTTAATGGAATCAAGGAGGGACCACGTAATGGGATGGATGGATGCATGCACACATTTATGTGTGTATGTAACTAAAGTATAAAGGTTTTAACGTCGCTTATAACAATAATTTCAGTCATATCCCGACGGTGTCTACATGTAGTGCTCAGTTTCTGACATATGGTAGATAAGCCAGTGATGCGAGGTTTACGCCTGGGTGGCTGTTTGATGGTACTGTATATTCAATTGTCATTAATAGCGAGGCTCAGTGGTCTCAATACTGAAATGTATAGTGCTGCCAAACTGCAACTGCCAAACATAGAGACGTAACACAATAACCCATCCCACTATATAAATATTGCATCCCTGTGAGGGTGAGGGTGGACATTGTCAGCCTGAGGGAAATAATGTCGACCGAGGCGAAGCCGTGGCTAAAAATATTTTTCCGAAGCTTGACAATATCCTCTGTCACTCTTACTGGGATGCACTTTTTATTCATACCTTTAAAACATGCACATTACATCAACATTAAAACTAAAGCAGGAATAGCTATGTTACGCAGTCATATTTATGTATCGGTTTATGAATTCCCAAATGACAACAAGCGGAGAAATCCGTCGATTTGCGGGAACCTGAATGATATTTGTTCCAGAAGTACATATAGCGTTTATTATCTTTGTGAATCAATATTAAATATTACTTCATGTTCTTTCTGAATAGTTAATTAATTCACTAGTATACAATTTCAATTATAAATAACAGTAAAGATAGATTAATGTGCTGTGTATTAAAGTGTTTATTTTTAGGGAAGAAAACATATTGACAGTTTAAAGTCGTGTTAACTCGTTTCTGTGCTCAGTTATCCTGAGTACTATCTAGCTTCATCTATGCAGCTTGTTTTGACGATGGGAATTAAATAAATATCATTCCCATATAAAAAAAGGTGGGCAATAATACATTACTGACTAGATTATAATGTTATATGTTTTGTGAAGTGTCATAATATTCATAATATGATTAACCTTATTTAAAAAAGGTGGGCAACTTTCCGCCGCCCACCTGCAACAATACATATTATCAGCAATATTGTAACAAAGCAGAAACAATAGTAGATATTATCAAAAACCTTGAAACAAAGCAGAAAAACAGGAAGCCCATGCTATAATATAATGTGAACATACATACATTACAAATAACAAGCAATCGGATCCACTATTTACACAACTAAACATCTGTGTGGTAGAAAGGGGAGGTGGTTGGTAAAACAATTTATGAAAATGACAGAGCGTAACTTCGGTGTGTGTGTGTGTGTAAACGAAAACTCCTCTCTTAGTGCAGGGTGCTGACCAGGTTGATGTTTGGCCCAGTGTGATCATGGGATGTCTGTATCACTTTAACACAAAGGATGAGCCAATAACCAAAAAGATTGCGTTTTACCCACACAAACATAATTATCTACAATACTTATAGTTTGTGCATGCCTAATCCCGAGTTATACTTAACACTATCTAGTTTCATCTATGCAGCTTGTTTTGAGGATGGGAATTAAATAAGACACGTATCCATGATAAGTGAATATGTCATTTTATTTATAAAATGACTTAACATTGTAATACATTAAAGACTAGATTATAATGTTATATGTTTTGTGAAGTGTCATAATAACATAATATGATTAACCTTATACTTATTATAATGACTAGATTGAAAAACATTTCACAAAATAACTTTTGCAAAATACATGGAATACATTCCCATATAAAAAAAGTGGGCAACTTTCAGCCATTCAAAAGCCCACTCAAAGACGATTTAGCTAGAAATAGTACAAACAATCGTTTGATGACAAGACACAAAGGAGTGTGTCATAACATAAGTAATAAGAAACAAACAGTTTCCTTCAGGCCACTACATCCTACTATGTAATGACGGTAGAGATACATGAACCAGCATTACGCTGACATCCATATCATACCAATCATCTTAATGTAAACAAATTAAGACTACATAAGTAAGTGTCCAACATACATATCTAAATGAAAGACCAGTCTTACTCTGAACCCTTCAAAAGCATATGTTTAATTACTCAACTCAACACTGAATTACAACGAAAGCTGAGGCAATCTTATATAATTTTGTAAGGCGTCAGAATTCCAATATATGTAAATGAAAGACCAATCTGACAATGAGCCCTTCAAAAGCATATGTTTAATTACTCAACTCATCACAGATTACAACGAAAGCTGAGGCAATCTGATATAATGTTGTAAGGCGTCAGAATTCCAACGACCATCGATATGTAAATCGCATGAACATCAAAAGATCCACAAAGCAAAGATTCATCAGGCCCCAGATTATTGACCAACTCCGCTTGCTTCAAGTGTACAGCCAGGTCTTGACAGCTTTTTCTCCAGCAACCTGAAACAAACTGCCAGAAAACTGTCACAACAAATCCACAGGAAACAAACTAGGTGTACCGTAATACGGATTATTCGACAACTAAAATAATTGCGGGCTAATGAATATGCAATATCCTTTATTATTTTAAGACTTGCTTGGATTAATATGTGGGGTCAAATACAATTGACAACCTCTTGTTCAACACAGTTTTTACTAAGTTCCCTTTAAGAACTTTACATCTGTTCACCACAGGGAGTTCGCCATCTGTGGCTGTCCTGGCATTCTTACTGCGACCACGGGTCTCAACAGGCAGGGCAACTGAGTTTGCACGTGTTGACATTCTGAGCTGGAAATATATTTAAATATATACTAGCACTCGATTTATCAATTACATTATGTCTTAATTAAACATGTTCTGACACAACCAAGAACACTATACCTCAGAACTGTCTAGTGTCACTGATTATCACCTAACCATGCTACCGACACCTCATATGTGTTACTTATACTGTTCCGGACCTAACCAAGGAACAAATGTACAAATAGACTAATTGGTATATACGTATACCAAGGATCAAACAACATCACATATGATACATATACATTTCAATACCTATACCAAGGTACAGCAACATCAAATATGATATACATCACGTATGATACATATACAGGACAATACCAAATTTTATTTGTCTTAAATGAAAAAATGAAAAACTCACCACAAAAACATTTCATCTTAAAAACTATTATTTTCCAATGAATTACTAAGGGATATATCTTTTTAATTAGCTTAAAAGTGATTAAGAAATAAAAACGAAGCGATCGCTCATTTATAATTGATAGTCATTCATTCGGGTGTGTTCAGAGGCAAATATGTTTTAAAAACATTGAAATTATTTGTTAAAAAATGTGGTTATTTATTGAAATCGTTACAGTCTTTACAATGATAAGGCCTACAAAAGAAGGCAAGCATATCATTATTCCTTATATAACTACCATGATTGTTTCACCTTTTATAGTCTAGAACTCTTACTGCAGAAACATATGTGTTTCGAGTAGACTGTAGTTTGTATGTATGTATGTATGTATGTATGTATGTGCGTGCGTGCGTGCGTGCGTGCGTGCGTCTATGTACCGTGCATGTAGTTTGCGTGAGTGCGAGCGTGCGTGCATGTATGTATGGGGTTTAGCGTCGCTATTAACACTATTTCCTTCATATCACGACAGTGTCTACAAAAGAAATATAAAAAATCGGACAGGGAAAGTAGCATTCAAGGAGGACAGTAAACCACAAAACACACAAACAAACACGCAAACAGACAAACAAGAAGGCAAAAGCAATAACAAACACAAAAAGGGTTGCAATAGGGCTACCGCCTTGGAACGGTCAGTGGCAAAGTAGGCCACTGGGGGTTTAAACCGGTTCTAGGGTGCACCAAACCTCACACTTACCCTACCGTCAACCCATTAAAACAGGACAGTGTAAATAAAGAAATCCCCGCCATGATCTAATCTCTAACCAACAAGGCAGCATCAATAGGCAATATAAGTAAAACACAAATATGCTCGTGTAAATATAATACAAAAAAACAATAGCCTAGAAAGCCACAATGAAGGTACTCAGTGACTTTGCAGAAGCCAGAGCAGTAAGAGAATAAACCATTAAGGGCACGACAAGAAAGATAATGGACAAACATCAAACGCCACCGTCCCAATGGGCTTTAGGTAGGCGTCATCATAGGGTCCACAGCCTGTCCGGTCATCGTACACTTAAAGAGGAAAGCATAGTGGCGAACTGTAAAAGGGTCCACCACCAAGCATGCAGTACGTTGCAAAATGATAGGGTCATAACCTCTTTTGATAAACTTTTTAACATGTTTAACAAAGATAGTATGAAAGTGATCATGACCAAGAATCTTACGAAGTTTATAAATCACATCACCATAGAAGTCAGGTTGTGATAGTCCTTGTCGCAGAAGAGTCCTTAAATTACTTTTATATTTGGAAAGAAGATCAGGGTTACGATAATATAATTTTGCAAAGGTTTTACGAAGTTTATGGTAACGGTAACCCTGATTGAGTAACTTTTTAGTTATACAAAGATTACGAATATTAAAGTCCTCAACTCGAGTACAAGCTCTAGAAAAACGAATAAGTTGAGACACATATACCCCATAAGAAGTTGCTCGGGGAACATCCCCATCCAAGTGGGGATAATTAACAATGTCAAAATTAAAATCATCTCTCTTGTCGTAGATTTTGCTAATTATTTTACCATTTTCAATCGAGAGATCTAAATCAAGAAAAGAAGCGTTATTATCAGATATATTAGCTTTGTTAAGCTGAAGTTCTTTAGGATAAATATAATTAATCATAGTTGGAAAGAAAGGGTTGTCAATGTTCAATATGTCATCCAGATACCGAGAGGTGTCATTAAAGGCTTCAATAACATCTGCCTGGGTATCTGGTGAAAGACTCAACATGAAATCCCTTTCATAGCAAAATAAGAACAAATATGCGACAAGTGGTGCACAGTTCGTACCCATAGGGATACCAACAATTTGTCTATAAACGGTGGTTCCATACCTGACGAAAATATTATCTAATAGGAAGATGAGTGCTTCACAAACTTCATAGCAAGTCCACATAGTATAACTGTCAAAACTGCCGTTAGTAAAAAACGCTTTTATATTATTACATGCCAAAAATGTAGTATTTTCTCTAGCAAATGTTTTTGAATAAGAGAATTTAGCTTGTCTTTAATAAGGTGATGTGGTAAGGTTGTATATAGTGTAGAGAAGTCATAAGTGCTTATTGATGAAACTTGACCTTTCTTGAACATTTTATCAAGAACGTCTCCTGAATTTTTTATAGACCAAAATAAATTAATCCCAGAGTTTTCATAAGTTTTATCACAATATAGTTTAACGTGATCTTTAACGGCAGTAAGACAAGAAGTTAAACGTTTTTAGATGTTTGTTATGGTGCAGGCACTATAATTCGAAATAAATCGAGCCTTATATGGGTTTTTATGTAATTTAGGAATCCAGTACATAGTAGGCAGCTTATTTTTCTTATCGTTTACACCAGCCTTGAAAGTAGTGCACCGAGTGATATGTGCGGAAACAACATCATCCTCGGTAGAATTAACTGGAGTATACGAATTGGTGCTGCCGAGTTCCAGAGATAAAACATTGACGTAATGTAGGCGTCAAACAATAATTACATTATTAGCTGCTTTATCTGCAGGAACTCAAACAAATGTATTATGAAATTCCTGAATTCCCGATTTTAAATTACGAAAGGAAAACCTATGTCTCGGAGGAAGTAAAGAGGGGTTAGCATTATAAAAGTTAATACGTGTATCTATAATTTTCATAATTGACTTTTTCCAAGTAGAAAGTGAGTTTGGGTCCGCATGTTCTCTACGACACCATTTGATACTAAAATCTTCAATGGAGTGGGCTATCTGGGCACGACAGGCATTAAAATCAAAAGTTGAAGGTAATCTATATTTAGGACCTTTCGAAAACAAATGCCGAATACGTTTATCAATAATATCAAAATTACCAGTGATAACATGACCTGCTGGAGCATAGCAAAATTTTGATGTGTTGCATTCACATTCCTTAGGAGTCTTATGTACTATATCAAGGTCAGAAACTATTTTGTTGTAGTTGAAAATAATATTTCTAATAGGCTTTTTATACTTATAACAAATTACAGGACTTTCAGAATTTTTGAAATATTTACAAGTTGCAGTGAACTAAATTCTCGTTATAGTGGTGCCACACAGAAATAACATGCAGAAGACACAATACACAATACCTCACCCAGTCACAAACTACCTGTCCTTGTCTCCTACTAGCACCAATAGTATGTAGTATGTAGTATAATGCCCAGCTACACTGAAGCTTGTGTTATTGCCATGTAGTATATGGTATAATGCCCATCTACACTGAGGCTTGTGTTATTGCCATGTAGTATATGGTATAATGCCCAGCTACACTGAAGCTTGTGTTATTGCCATGTAGTATGTGGTATAATGCCCATCTACACTGAAGCTTGTGTTATTGCCATGTAGTATGTGGTATAATGCCCATCTACACTGCGGCTTGTGTTATTGCCATGTAGTATGTGGTATAATGCCCAACTACACTGAAGCTTGTGTTATTGCCATGTAGTATGTGGTATAATGCCCAACTACACTGAGGCTTGTGTTATTGCCATGTAGTATATGGTATAATGCCCAGCTACACTGAATCTTGTGTTATTGCCATGTAGTATGTGGTATAATGCCCATCTACACTGAAGCTTGTGTTATTGCCATGTAGTATGTGGTATAATGCCCATATACACTGAGGCTTGTGTTATTGCCATGTAGTATGTGGTATAATGCCCAACTACACTGAAGCTTGTGTTATTGCCATGTAGTATGTGGTATAATGCCCAAATACACTGAAGCTTGTGTTATTGCCATGTAGTATGTGGTATAATGCCCATATACACTGAGGCTTGTGTTATTGCCATGTAGTATGTGGTATAATGCCCATCTACACTGAAGCTTGTGTTATTGCCATGTAGTATGTGGTATAATGCCCATCTACACTGAGGCTTGTGTTATTGCCATGTAGTATGTGGTATAATGCCCATCTACACTGAGGCTTGTGTTATTGCCATGTAGTATGTGGTATAATGCCCATCTACACTGAAGCTTGTGTTTTTGCCATGTAGTATGTGGTATAATGCCCATCTACACTGAGGCTTGTGTTATTGCCATGTAGTATCCCATCTACACTGAGGCTTGTGTTATTGCCATGTAGTATGTGGTATAATGCCCAACTACACTGAAGCTTGTGTTATTGCCATGTAGTATGTGGTATAATGCCCAACTACACTGAAACTTGTGTTATTGCCATGTAGTATGTGGTATAATGCCCATATACACTGAGGCTTGTGTTATTGCCATGTAGTATGTGGTATAATGCCCATCTACACTGAAGCTTGTGTTATTGCCATGTAGTATGTGGTATAATGCCCATCTACACTGAGGCTTGTGTTATTGCCATGTAGTATGTGGTATAATGCCCATCTACACTGAGGCTTGTGTTATTGCCATGTAGTATGTGGTATAATGCCCATCTACACTAAAGCTTGTGTTTTTGCCATGTAGTATGTGGAATAATGCCCATCTACACTGAGGCTTGTGTTATTGCCATGTAGTATCCCATCTACACTGAAGCTTGTGTTATTGCCATGTAGTATGTGGTATAATGCCCAACTACACTGAAGCTTGTGTTATTGCCATGTAGTATATGGTATAATGCCCATCTACACTGAGGCTTGTGTTATTGCCATGTAGTATGTGGTATAATGCCCAACTACACTGAAGCTTGTGTTATTGCCATGTAGTATGTGGTATAATGCCCATCTACACTGAGGCTTGTGTTATTGCCATGTAGTATGTGGTATAATGCCCAGCTACACTGAAGCTTGTGTTATTGCCATGTAGTATGTGGTATAATGCCCAACTACACTGAAGCTTGTGTTATTGCCATGTAGTATGTGGTATAATGCCCATCTACACTGAGGCTTGTGTTATTGCCATGTAGTATATGGTATAATGCCCATCTACACTGAGGCTTGTGTTATTGCCATGTAGTATGTGGTATAATGCCCATCTACACTGAGGCTTGTGTTATTGCCATGTAGTGTGTGGTATAATGCCCATCTACACTGAGGCTTGTGTTATTGCCATGTAGTGTGTGGTATAATGCCCATATACACTGAAGCTTGTGTTATTGCCATGTAGTATATGGTATAATGCCCATCTACACTGAAGCTTGTGTTATTGCCATGTAGTGTGTGGTATAATGCCCATCTACACTGAAGCTTGTGTTATTGCCATGTAGTGTGTGGTATAATGCCCATCTACACTGAAGCTTGTGTTATTGTCATGTAGTATATGGTATAATGCCCATCTACACTGAATCTTGTGTTATTGCCATGTAGTATGTGGTATAATGCCCATCTACACTGAATCTTGTGTTATTGCCATGTAGTATATGGTATAATGCCCAACTACACTGAAGCTTGTGTTATTGCCATGTAGTATATGGTATAATGCCCATCTACACTGAGGCTTGTGTTATTGCCATGTAGTATATGGTATAATGCCCATCTACACTGAGGCTTGTGTTATTGCCATGTAGTATATGGTATAATGCCCATCTACACTGAGGCTTGTGTTATTGCCATGTAGTATATGGTATAATGCCCATCTACACTGAGGCTTGTTTTATTGCCATGTAGTATATGGTATAATGCCCATCTACACTGAGGCTTGTGTTATTGCCATGTAGTATATGGTATAATGCCCATCTACACTGAGGCTTGTGTTATTGCCATGTAGTATATGGTATAATGCCCATCTACACTGAGGCTTGTGTTATTGCCATGTGTATATGAATTCGGTGTTAAGTATCTATAAAACTCGATGTAAGCTGTAAGAGTGTCGATATATGTCTTGGAGGAAAGTCCCCGATACAAAGGATCTCCCGGTTTATGTCCCTTATCTTTGGGAGAGGTTACGGAAATCGTTTTGCGATAAACGAAGCCTCCATTTAGGTATTTATCTATCATTTTTTCGTAAATTATGGGTTTTAATTTCATGAATCGTACATATCTCCATTTACTTACGCGTTCCTTTTCCTACGTTGCAAACGACTAGATGATAATTCCCGCACTTTCTGAGATTACCCATAGTCTCGCGACCTGATCGTTTCGGTCACTCTGGAATGTTTGATTGGATAATCTTAGAAGTGCAGGAAGACTTAGTTTGTCCTATGCGGACAGGGGTCGCTTAGTAAAGGTATGTATGCTTTATTTGTTTCAAATATGTTCAGTCGTCACGAAAAAAAGGGAAGCTTTTGTACGGATATCCAGGAAACGAACAATAAAAGAAGACATATATCATTCATTCAAGAGACGTCTTATCAAAAAAAATAACATCTACATTCAGTCACCCAGCTTCGCTGTTCCCTTGTGCGATGATTGGACAATATTGTGATACACTAAGATTGCACCTTCTGGTAGCGGTAGCCCTATTGTCAACCCTTTTTGTGTTTGTGACGTCATATGCCTTTATAGCGGAGGAAATAATAGATATATTTGGCAACATAGTTCAAATTGTGATGCAATGCACGAAAGTTGGCAGAATGATCCTCTGGAGTGTCCTGTTCAGGCTAAGAACCTGAGCCACTTCATTTTCACCTTATTTCAGAATGGTCATGCATTTTCGAAATGTCCACCAAAATGCCGTAAAAGTTCAAAACATTCTACCATATCAAAGTATTATGCGGAAATTGGTAGTAAAACGTTATTGTATAATGCGTTGTTTATATACTAAAGAAAGGCTATTATCGTTTCAAACAGTTTCTTAGTTACTCCATAATCTATAATCTATAATATATATAATGAATTATATTATATATGTGTGATTACAATGATAAGAAATTTAAATTCAAATTTAACGTGCAGGCCCATTTATCAAAGGTGCAAGTTTATCAGGGGGTCCGAGGTAATGGTCTCCCGTCATTTTTTTTAAACTATTCGGAATCCTGCATTCTGGAGTACCGTCTGTTGTAAATTTGAAATCAATATTGCCTTTAAATGTAATAGTTGTATTGCAATCATGTTTTTCAGTGGGGAAAATAAACTAGATTAGCACTGCAAAATCTTAACACAGAAAGTGCTGTGTGTGTGTTTTTTCCCCCATTTATTATCGACATTTTTTGTATTTTCGGAGACACTTGAACTGTAATATGTTTCAGAAACGGTAATTAATAAAGGGTAATCGACACACAATTCAATTATTTCAAGAAAACTTAAAACAATTTTAAAATAAGACTTCTCAGTTATACACGTTCTAGTAAAACATAAATACACCATTTACAGTCGCATGCCGCTTTAAAAGTCACAGCTACCGTCATAGTATAGATTCGTGTGCACACATTAAGGACAACATTTTATAGGAAACATTTTTTTTTGATATGTAGATATATTCATTGTTGCGTGGGTAGAGCAAACTTAGCTAAATGTCGAGTGTTCAAAAACATACCTGTATAATACTATTAGTAACCCGGATATTTTCTGATCAGATAATTAATGTAATTGGTCCGCATCTAAGTATTATAGAGGTACGTAGATAGTAATGTGTTCATTTCACGGAGTCTTCTTCACTTGCTAACGTAGGAAATATAGATTTTAGTTTACAGAATGGTTTAACATCACCTTTGTTTGTGAAACAGCATGCGCGTGTCAGAATTGCGCTTTACCCCGGTAACCTGGTACTCTGGTACCATAAATATATACAATTCCAGGTTCACACGATACGACACGACTCAAACATTGTTCCCAGAGCTATAGTATACGCTTTAAGGACCTCTTAAAAGTACAGTCCTTTTATACAAAATATACTTCAAACTGGGGTTTTAAAATAACGATGTTTTCCTCCTTTTTTTTCAAGTTACAGATTAAAATTGAATCGATGTGCATCATAACTGCTATCATATAATCTAAATGTGTACCACATTTAATGTACCTTTAAATTGTATAATTTAACATGTTAATAGTTGTTTTTTCTAAGAAGAAAACTATGTTTACATGTATGAGCATTAAGGATAATTATTATGCTTGAGGGGAAATATCAAATACGCACTAATTTAAGTTGTATAGACGCTTAAAACAGGATAGGGCGAGTCAGATTTTAGACAGATAGTCTATTTTCGATGTAAAATAATTACGAATACGTGGGTACACGCCATTTTTGTTTGCTGTTTTCCTTTAAAATGAAATAGATTTAAAATCATTATGATAATTATCACTTATGGCTGAGTAACACATTTTCATCCGATATTTATGACGGGTTTTGCGTCTTTCGAAATATTATGCTCAAGAACAATTTGACAGTATATTGTTGTTTGTTTTTATAAACCATTCCTACTGTTCCGGTTAAGCAGTATACTTTTTTTTGTTTTTAATGGAATTGAAACTAAAACGAATGAGCCCTAAACCAGTAAAAGAAATTCCAAGAACGGATATCCATTGGTATCTAATAATGTGTTGTTGATATAAAAATGGGTGGCATATTTGAATAACAATACATTGTATTGCAAATACACTATTGTTGTGTTTAATATTATTTATTATATAACTGAAATGAGATAAAAGAAAAGATATTTTAACATTCATATGCAGGCCCGTGCCTATAGGGCCTACGCATAGCTACGCGCATGACCTGGAGTTTCGCTAAGCGATTTTGTAATTTTGCCGAAAATGATCGAAATTGAATGGCTCATGTTATTTTTTATTTGAATATAATAGTTGCAAGTACTGTGCAAACTATCATACTTGTTTCACAATCTGAACTATTTTCTGGTTATTTCATACGCCATTGCCATTCATGTTTGTCATTCTGCGTGTTTGTGGGTTAACTGTGTTCTGTGAAAAGCGTCTCCCCGCGCTTGCAATTAGCACTGTTATTCATTCGATATTTGGAGATCGCTGAGCCCGATACTTATATCTAGTTATCGGTGGTACATTTTCAATTTCTTTTGTTTTCTTACTTAATTTTTGATTCGATGGTTCCACTACTCCGGCCGATAAAAGGCTTTGGGTATTGTTTAACCACTTAAAGGATATGTTGTCTGCTTTTTAATTTAGTGTTTTGGCTGTTACTTGTGATACGCAGGCTTCATAACCGCTGCTCCCAACTAAATTCCATTATGTTTATTTCGCTCTTCGAGGCATTTAATTTTATTAGATACTGGGACCTTACGCCGTACGACATGGGGAAGCATATAACTTCATGTCCACCGCCGTATGCATGCCATCTTCGGGATGGTTTAAATTGTGTACTATTGATTTTATTAATATTGAGTTCTGCTCTACCTGGGGCTAGAGGGCGTGAGCGGTAGCTAGCATATTTCACTACCGCTCATGAACAGTCTCAATCAAACCGAGACTGCAATATTTCGTATGTGTCGTGCTAGGCCGAATAAAAAGGTCCATTGTCATACCCTTTTTTCATTTACTGTTCGATTTTTATACTTATATTTAGATTGGATGTGTCATTAAACACGATTATAGCATACAATTAGTTAGATCATAAATACAACCTTCTAAAATATAATTATAGATGTATTCAGAATCGGTATATATTAGGGAACAAGAAGTTCGTCGAATGAATGTGCACATTTAATTTAATTTCATCTACCTACCATATTTCTTGAAATTTTCTTTGACATATCCAGTTGGTGGAATATAATAAATATTATTTCTGTACAATTCAATGTAAACGAATTGTATTAATGTAACTTGATACACATTTGCTGTATTTTAGCAGTATCATCTTTCTCGTTTTATTTTACACGTATTTATTTTAATCGATTGCGAAACGAGCTACATAGTTTATTCAAATTACTTTCGATGGCGCAGATGACAGCGTTAGCGTGTTTTCTTGTGGAAGGAAACCGGAGAACCCGCGGGAAAGTCCTCTTCTCAAGGTTGGCGACCACCATCAAAAACTTTCTCTGCTTTGTCTGTTTAGATTTTCATGATCAGATACTGTACAACGTGTTGTGTTTTAAACCGTATTGCAGCATGACATGGGGCAAGCGTTATTGATCCGAATAAATCCTTGACAAGTATTCAAGACATGTCATCATTCTTTTATATTTGGGGGAGAACTAACAGCTTCAATGAAGACAATCGCAATGGACGTGAATTTAAAGCAACCATTGAATTATTGTGACAACCTGGTTTATGCGTCTTTATTCTGACAAACTATGCGGGAAATTGATTTATACATTATTCATTACACATGCGACCTAACTTTAACTGTGAGTGATCCAGATTCAATCACTATATTAGAATTGTCTCGACAACACCGCTAAAATCCAATGGTACACGTAGCAGGGTGTTCTTACTTGAGAATAACAATCCCATGTCTTAAGAATATTTTTATTATTTGATGTTATACGAGAGGTGTTATAAATGAACACTTTTGTTTAAGATGAATCTTTTCAGCGGAAGTGATTGTCATAAAAAATACGTGGTTTAATGATGTGAAACTGTTATTTAGAACGTATGCATTTAAAAAATAATATCCAATTTCACGCGGTTCTTTTTAAATTACATTTTGCATAAGGTATACACCATTTTCTAATTTTAAACCTATATGTTGCTGTTGCCGTGGAGTTTTACCTTAATCCAAATAATTGCACTAAATGTATATCATAATTGTTTAAACCTGTGTTTATAATTTAAATATGATCGTATGTTTTAGTTAAGACAAACATATAGATGTTGAATTAAAAGCTCGACTTTTTATCGCAATATTAAAACATTGACAGATAATAGGAAAATTGTATCCTATGTTACTGATAATTTTATAAATTAACCAAAATAACTATTTGAATCATATTTTTTGATATAAAAACATGAACAGTTATTGTTAATGTATATCATATATTTTTATCATATACCTTATAAAGATATATTTGGTAAAAAAATATATTAATTTTATCATTATTTGCCAATGTGTGTGTTTTGACCCTAAATTTTAAGTTATATATTTTTCTATCTTTTCTTTTGAGAAACTTATGAAACTTGTTTTTTATAGCGGAGGAAGTCACAAAAATGCCTGCAGTTAATGTTTTGAACTAGAAGCTTTCATAAATTTAGTCATTTCATAGTTGAATTTCATGTTAATTTTCGCTAAAATCTTGAAAATCGACAAATTAAAAACAAATGCATATTACACTTTTCTACGTTCAGGCATGGACATCTCGGATTACTATAACCTTTAACGATATTTTAAAAGCATTTGTGTTAAAATTAGTATTGCAGTTATTTTTATAATTTACGATTTTTGCTTCAAAATGTCATTCTCTACCTATTTTCAAAAATGCGGATGCATCAACATTAGGAAGCACATAATAGTGCATGTCATAATGTTTCATATCGAAGGAATCATTAGACTTGACATTACAATCAACATATTCGGCGAGAATTTCAAGATAGTTGATTCAGTTACACAATAAAAGTGTTCAAATATAAGTTGAACACCTCTCGTATAAGTATAACTGCAGCATTCAAGGACAAAAGTCAACCAAAGACTCTCACAGAAACAAACGGTTATTACAAAAATGATTATAAGGCAAGATAAAACATCACAAACATAAAGGGGTTGGAAATGGAGCTACTGCAGAGAGGTCAGTTGCAAAATATGTCGCTGTGGGTTTTAACTAGGTTCTAGATTGAAAATGGAGCTACTGCCGAGAGGTCAGTGGCAAAATATGTCGCTGTGGGTTTTAACAAGGTTCTAGAGTGAAAATGGAGCTACTTCCGAGAGGTCAGTGGCAAAATAGGCCGCTTGGGGTTTAACTAGGTTCTTGAGTGCACCAAACATCACTCTTACCCTATTTATATCCTAATAAAACTGCCAGTGTAAATCAATATATCCCCGCCAGGTTAAAATCACTAAACAAACAAGGCAACATTATTAGGTCGAGTTCACATTTGAGTGTTTAAAGTAACGTAACTGCAAATGTTACAACTAAGCACCTAGTTCACCCATACGATTAATGTGCCTATTAAAATCCTTTGTTTAGTCAGACGGTTAGTGAAAGTGTATACATTTACAAATAAAACTACACTTATTGAAACTATACGTTGCTAATGTTGGCAAATCATATTTCAAATCAAGCTAGAGATAAGATTAACCACATTGTACTATGTAATTTAAACATATACGGAATGAATAAATTAATAAATGATTTGCACTTATATGATAAAGAACTATATCAGAGATAGCTAGAGTCAATTGAAGAAAATGATCTTTGTTGATGAATAAATGATTGAAACCGTATTTATGTATTTATTTATGTATTTGTTTATGTATTTATTTATGATTACTGAAAGGAGTAAACTAATGATTGTCCACTTGTATTTTTTTTACGTTCAACACAAGTTCATTAAAAACACATACGTCGGAAGGTAATTGATATCCATCTTATTCCGTTCTGTGACCATGGTGTGTGTTATTGCCTTCCTAGCCGCCAGTTTTAATTGAATGATATGTTACCAACTCGAAAAACCATAATGGTTATTTTATTCGTGCACTAATCAATTTTTGCATTTAATATGTGAACTTGCATTATTTAATCAACACAACAGTTTATGTTATCAAGATAACACATTGGTTAAATCTTGTACATCAGAGGTTGATGTGGAATTTAGCAGTATGACTACTTTAAAAATGATGACGTTTTATGTCAAATATGACTACTTTGGAGGTTAGGGACTCTAACTATTAAACCTCTAACATTTATTTAAGACCAACCTCCACTTGTTTTTAAGTCAACCATTTTTGTATGACGTTTAGAATATATTGAACTCTAGCTTTCACAATGCCTATTCTTTTGCTTTTGAGTAGGTATGTAAGTATTATAAATTTGTTTGAATGTTTAACAAACTTTTTAGTCATATCACGACGGTGCATACTACAAATGCTAAATGTTAAACTTCATACCATGCTGTCGACACGTGATATAATACCAACCCAGCCACGTTATACTGACAACGGGCCTTTATATGCATAATGATTGCATATTCGCCCAATTATTGGTCAAATGACTGTCATATTGGTCCAAGGTCAAAGGCCTATTCTACATATGTTATCTTGATGTAATTGGAGGATGAGCTTGACACGTTCATTCCTGTTAAACGACGTATAACTTTTCCTGTGTTGGTTCGCCTTAAAACCAAATTCAATTCAATCACATAGCCCGATTCTCAGATCCATAATTCAAATGCAAGAAACGTTATTCATTGTTTTTGCCTACAATTTAATTATGCCATTTTATTCGCTGATGCAAGACATACATTGAATAACTAATTTGTTGTATTTTGGGGAAAATAGTATGTCTCTTTAAAAGAATATGCAAGAACAGTGAATGATGGATGGAAATAATGTAGAAAAGAAAGATATATCAGCACAGTAGGAATCAATGTATCTGAACCCGTTTAGGATCTGCCAAATTGGACATGATGTGAATACTTTCCAGCAAGTCGGGTTGAAGTTTGTATACATATGTAGAGGTGATAAAGTAAATTGGTGTTGCAGAAGTAGAGGTGAAATTATTTTCAGGAACCTAGTTCTCGACATGATGTGGATAAGTGACAGTGTTGAACTCCATATACAACTGGAGGCAGAGTAGAGGTAACGAGGGCGACCAGATTATCATCTGGGTACCAGAACTCAGGCAGAAATGAATGAACCAGAACCTTTATAGCATTATACGGAAGCAGACATGATATGTATAGTTCCCAAGAAGTTTAGTTGAACACCATATACAAATGTTAGAGAAGTAGATGGGATAAGATTTCCCTATGTTCAAATCTTGAAAGTGCCATAATTCAGGAACCAATGAAGTGAAACTATGTAAAGATCTTCCTTGCAACTTTGGTTAAAATCCATACAAAAACTGTAGGTGGGGTAGATTTGACATGGCTTGGCCAATTTCGACCTAACTTCACACGATTGTTAATGGTAATTTTATTAACTTGGTCAATACACAATCCAAGATCTCCACCAGTATTAATACACAAAATTGATCAACCCTTAAAGTAGCTATCCGGCCAAACAACAGAAATTTTACAAGATATGTAACCATGTCTAAACCTACCGACAATGAGATATATATAAGATATTCTTAGAATCCAAACTCTGAAGACACTATACAATATAAATAAATATAAATGGCTGGAACCAGTCAGGCCAAACCACAAAACGGGAGCGTTTATGAATTAGGAGTTACCAATTCATAATTCATTTTACATATATTCAGTCATAGGTATTTTGATAACCCATGAATAAACCTATACTTTTAAATGGCACACATACATTATTATATGACCTGAACATCTGGATAGTTTCAATAAACGGGTTTGTAGTGTAATTTTGCTGTTATTTGGCGGGTTATTTTCTTTTAACAAATCTTTCGGAACAAATTCCGAAACAACGGGTTTTTCAGACCTGATCGTTAAGCCCTTTGGACAATCAAGTTGTTCAAAATAAAGTTCCTGCGACAATATGGGGATGAGCAATACACACACAATCACCGCCTAATTCCCTATTAAAGTCAGGTGTAGTTTATGGCAGTTAATTCATACAGAATGCATTGCTATTTTCATCAGAAATGGAAGTCTTTGCCTGAGCTTCAAAGGGAGGTGAGGGTGGAATTTATTGAAAGGTCTGTAGAGGTTATTTGTATGCAGTCGCAATTAACATATTATATTATATATATTAATTATTTTATTAGGTTTAAAGTTATGGTTAGTTTTATTGTTTAATATATTGTTTAATTGTATTATGGAGATTATAATGTTGATTCAACATCTACAGTAATGACATTGTTTAGCTTATGAGTACAATGATAAGATTAATGCATGCAATAAAAGAATGAGCTTATCAAATAATTGAGCATAATTGTTAATGCGGTGTGTCCATTTACCTAGAGACTAAGTACATGTTACTTTTATACCGGTTCTGTTAAGTTGGTCAGTAAATAACATCACCCCCTGTCGCCCGCCCATCTTTTGAACAAATTATATAACTCTCGAGTTTTAGATTTATATGACACAGCAGGGCATCTGTATGAATTAACTGTCATGAACTACACCCAACTCGAACAGCGCCTTAAGCCGCGACATTACATGTATTGTTAAGCCAATATTAGCACATGGACTTTATTTGAACAACTTGATATTATATGTATAATGATCATGTCTAAAATGCAGCACCTCGAAATTAGTTCAAAATATCATGAAAGAAGATTTTTATTAAGGTTTAAAGGATTTGCACAACTAGACATGTTATGAATAATTCCCAGGAAGTTTGGTTGACATCCGTATACAATGTTGGAAAAGAAGATGGCCAGATTGCACCCTTTTAAAATCACGAAAGTGCCATAATTCCGGAATCAGTGAACCGGAATCATTTTAGCATATGTACAACTAGACATAATATAAATAGTTCCCAGCAGGTTTTGTTGAAATAAATGAATGTAGACGGAGATGTGACACTGTTTCAGGACAGATGGACAAACGAACGGATGAAACAGGACGGAAGTACACATGCACGGTACATTGAGTTTTGTGTCTCGCGTTGGATATTATGTTCTAGCATTGAACAATGTAAACAAAATAGCCGAACAAGAATACTGCGACTTTTCGACGTTCTTTTGTGTTTTTTTATGGAGAAAAGTGCATGGGTGATACAATACGTTCGTAATTATGTATGGATGAACTATCACGTTTGTTCAAATAATGTTTTTGTGATAATATCGATCTTATCTATACACGAAACAGGAAATCAAGGTTTCGCGATTGCACAGCAGTTTGGAAAAGATATTTAGCAAACTTCTATATATCGTCTCCTTACAATAAAGCATATTGCAATTACCTTTGTAATACCGATGGATTCCAATTAAAAAACGCGTTGCATGGCGCATGCGATATGCGGTAACAGTCTTGGGGAAAATGCGAACACAACATCCAAAATGGTCAACATTAATATAAATTGGTCTAACCGCAAAACAAATTTCATTCGAGACATGTTGAGCCATGTTTAGGTGTTTCCTCAGACATTATCGTTATATCATAGAAGTAGTCGCTACAAACTTTCTTTTTTAATTTATTTTGAGCTGTGGTGGCCATCTCGAATTTCCGGCAGAACATTCATTTTGGCTAGGATCAACTAGACATCAAGTGATAAAGGTTTTAAATCAATATCACTTATGTTTTTTGAGAAGTAGTCACCACAAAATCGCGATTTTTAAAATCTATTTTTAGTCGTGGCGGCCATCTTGAATTTCCGGCCAACCTGATTTTTTGCTAGGATCAACTAGACATCAAGAGAGCAACATTCCTGTCAAGTTTCATGAAATTCCATCAAGTAGTTTCAGATGAGTTGTAGCCACACAATTTTCCTATATATCTATGTAAACAAAGATGGCCGCTGGTGGCCATGTTTGACATCCAATCAAAGTGAACTAAATGTCGTGCCAGTCATTTTGGTAAAAGTTCCAAATCAATATCTCTTCTGGTTTGCAGAAGTAGTCGCCACAAATCGCATTTTTAAAATCTATTTTTAGCAGTAGTTTCATAGGAGTAGTCGCTACAAGTCTCTACTATATAACTCTATGTAAACAAAGATGGTCACTAGCAATGTTTAACATCAAATCAAAACTATTTCCGATAAGAACCATATGTCATGCTGATCATTTCACAAAAAGTCACATATCAATATCACTTAATAGTTTTCAAAAAGTGGTTGCTACAAACTTGTTTTTTAATAATCTGTTTTTAGCTTTGGCAGCCATGTTGGATTTCAATGTGAATTTCTGCTAGGATCAACTAGACATCATGGGCAACATTTCTGTACAATTTCATGAAAATCCACCATGTAGTGTCAGAGGAGTAGTCGAGATAAAAATCAATTTGACTTTTTAGTAATAGTGTCCTTGACCTTTGGATAACCTAAGTAACAATCCAACCAAAATCCAATTTATAGTAACAGTGACCTTTATCTTTTACCAAATGACCCGAATTACAATCCTGAAATTCATTTCAAAGAGACCTAATTTGAACATTAATTAAGTGCGTTTTACATTCAACCGATGATCGATTATAGACTTGCATCAGTTACAATCGATTAATTGGTACATCACTAACTAAAGGCAGAAAAATTTTGACAAGCCAAAACAGCAACTGTTGTTCCGATTTAACATTATGATCTAAAATTCGTCACTGAAGCCTTCATCTGATTACTTTATTACAATTTTTCATGATCGAGTTTACTGGATTGGTACAATGCAGCTCACGTCAAACCCAGACTTTGTTATTTCATTTCGAGTGAGGAAAATCGCGTACTTATGCGGAGTTTGATGACAAACTGTGGAAATCAGCTACGTGAAAGATGAATGGCATACTTAAGCCAAGATATTTTGCATACCAACTCAACATTTGGTCATGTCGAAATTACACAGGGAATGAGTGCATATATTTCTCCATTTAGGTCATTTTAGTCCATAATTCTTCAGTAAGTTTATTGATAAATGTTAAACTTTCTATTTTTGGATGTTGGCAACTCATAACTACAATATGTATTTCCTAGATATGTTCTTGTGCCAAAATGCAATTTATACGATGGTTCTTATTATTGACTTTACAGTAATGGATCATTTCCATTTGAGGGAAATTGTTGCATATTATATTTAATATTATTCTAATTAATGTTTGTTTTACGGCGCACCAACACATACAAGGTTATATAGCGCCGAACAGGAATGAACATGTATGTAAGGTTCATTCTCTATAATTTTATGCATCAAAATAAAACATAGGAAATGGGCCTAGAACAGTACATGTGTAACCTGAGAACTGTAGAGTTGATGCGAATTCTACAGTACACATTTCATCAACAATGAAGCAACGTTTCCATATGCGTTGTCATGACGAAGACCTTGAACTTGCATGATAAAAAATACCAAAATGAACATGACATGGGGGTTTGGAGGGGTCCCCTATGGCTTAAGCACAATTTGCAGTGGTTGTATTCCACCCCAGCAACCACAGGCGGTGATAATTATTTGTAAAAAAACATGTAAAGAAACCTGATGTGAATGTCGCATTATAAAATGCATCTGGCAAAGAGGAAGGCTTGGATTATAGATTTTAATGTTTTATATTGTTGAAAACGGACAATGAAAACAAACAAAAACGTGTGATGTACTGCATGAAAGGTATGAAAATCAAATATTGATCTGTTTCACAGTTTACTAGAACATGTAAACGCAAGCGTTAGCAAGAAATGAAATATAAAAAGTTTGAACACCTTGATTTAATGCGAAAGTGATTGTAACATTATACAATAGTGCTTGACACAAAGTCTATATTATCCGTATTAAGATTGGAAATAATCCCACTGCAGCTTTAATTCAATAATGGTCATTGATCAATTTTCTTTTTCATTTAGACAGATGAATAATGAATTTTCAAACATTTCGCAACACTCGTAATTGCCTTTGAGTCGGACTGTAAAAGATAACTTATGAAATCAATTGCTACAAAACTAGGAGGCTGTTCCACAGAAGACTTGGGCCGCTTGCCGCGTGCTTATTTCAGCCTGTACATTCTATGTTATTATAAAACGGGGCATAACTCTGCCAAGATGAAAGTCAGTCATAGGTCATGTTTAACACATGTCTTGAGGTAAAATGAAGATGTGTGTGACGTTTTATGAACATAGACCAAACACTTTTCAAGTTATTATGGCCAAGGTCAGGTTGCAGGGTAAAGTGTGACGGACGATGGCGACGACGATGGACAAAGTGATCCCTCAGTGTCTGTCATGCTACTTAGGCAATACAAAAATGATTACGATAAGAAATTATTAATAAGGTCATTGGTTTCAAGTACAACAGAAATTCAACCGTAAAGTAATGACAAAATCAAGGGCAAGTCCGATTCAGGGGTATATTTCTGATTTAGAGATGATGATGGAATTTATGTAAACAATAGCGCATTTTTTCTGATATTATTGATAAAACCTTACAGTTCAGTATGATCATGTCGATGTTGGCATATGAAGATAGTGAAAATATGGTGCAAAAATATCTATAAATGTTGTATGAGATGTCATTTGTCCGTGCGAGCTTCATATTTTAGTATGGTCATGTAGTCATGATGAGTATATATTGTACATCTCATGAACAACGATGAGGAAATTGGAAATATGTTGCCAATGTTGTTTCCATAAAAAAAGTAATATTTAACCCATATCATCACCTTCAGTGTGAGCTAGACATCTATATTTTAGAATGGTCATGGTGATTTTGTCATGATGAGTTTGTCTTGGGCAACTCGTTTGATGCCCTTCAGCGTGTCCGTGGCATGTATATTTTAGTAATGTCATGTCAATGTTGTCATGATGAGTATCATCAGTATGTATTGAAAGTTTGATAAAGGGCCATGAAGAAATGTAAAAGTTTTAGCCAGCATGAAGTTTACCAGACGAACTGCCGGATGAGAAAGAGGTCATATGTATGGCGTTTTCAGCTCGAACGTGACACTCATAGCTTTCCAGTATGTAAATTGAGCAAACATACAAACAGCAAGCCAACTTCATCCTATTGCTGTTATTACCTATGGGCCAAACAAATAAATTAAACAACGGCAACACAATACAAAACGTATATATATAAACGACTTGAAACATACCGAAGTTGGATGGCAGAAATTCCACTGCACACACACACACACGACGCTGAAAACAACCACTTCTTGTCAACTTCGACCAGCCTTGACCACCACGTGAAAGCCAGACAGACTGCTGAAAAGAAATAGTAATATGGACCAATTATGGGCACTGACAGTATAAAGGAATTGTAAGCTTTGTCGTGTATTTCCATGTTGAAACAAAGGACACTGGATATCATAAATCGTTATTTCCCGGTTCACTTGCTCCTATTGCAATTCAGGGTACAGTATGCAAACTTCATTTAAATACTTCAGACATACGTGTGCCAACACCATACCTGTTCCAACGTATAACTGCAACCATCTAGTCCATGTCATTGTCACCTGCATATACCAGTTTACAGAATTCACTGCAATGACTACTTTCAGAAATGTTATTGAAAAATGCATTGTTTTCCTGCGTGTTGGGTGAGTGACCCACTGAATCATAAACACATATCAGTCTGTTATAGTAGACTATTACTATCAATTTCATGAATATCTATAAGAAAATCAACAAAATAAAAGGATTTCTGAAATTGTCTCCAGCCCACTATATACTATCATTCACATGCCATGATGTTTAACGGGTAGCAGGGTGACCCACTTTCAACGCTCGTATTTTTTACCACGGACAAAGCTCTGGGCAAACACTGGCGGTGTTCTATAATGCTACAAATGGTATTTAAGCTTACCTGTTCATAAAGTTCAGAGACTACCTTGTCAACACAAAATTCGTGACTTTTCGTATTATACCACTAATTATTTTTCCCAGAGACACCAATGTTAAAGTGTCACATATTAATGATTTGCTACAAATTCTCAAGTATGGATAATGTAGCAGTGTAATGTTCATATAGAAAACTAATTTTCCAATTGAAAAATCACAAAAAGTGGGGTCATATGTAAGAAAGTTCTTGTTTGTTTACTAAACAGGTCAAGGGTACAGCTGTTTTTATTGATTGACTGTTTGCATTGCTCACAGATTTCCTGAAGGAAGTGACCAGACTATATAAATCATTATAATATGTTCTTGTATATATTTACTTTTTTATATACCCGTTTTCGGGCATTTGTTGATTTACATATATTGTTTATATTACTACCATATCATCCCTTACATGTAAATAGTTTTATCTTTATAAATTTACATTAATTTTTAATTAACCCTTCATTTCTTCATCATTCATCAGTTTTTGCGCACAATATGACCTGTGTATGTGTCGACGTGCCGTAAAACACCATTCATTCATTCATTGCTCACAAAGTGTAAGCATAGAGTCGCAATTTAGAAAATGTTCATCAGTGATCCAGTAAAACTTATTAATACGCTTCTTATACATACAACCACAAAATCGAATAGAAATGGACAGTTTTCCCCTACTTGTAATGCCCGTTTTCATCAAAAAAGAAGGGAATACTTTTTATGAGAGGAACTACATTCGACTACACCTCGGAGGCCTACATGTAATTAGTGGTGGTACTCACTCAAAACATCCGGTTGACAGGTTGTTGTAACTGTTACACGCAGCGATCTGATTGGATGATTTTTATTCTGATCTATTTAATGGGATATTGCAATATAAATATTCTTACAGATATACATCAAATGGATAGTAATAGTGTGTTATAACAGACTGATATGTTTTCATGACTCAGGTGCCAGTGCACACAACATTCTGAATTTGGAAGTTCATCGCGACTGACCACAGGGAGTCGAAAGCGCCTGAGACAAAAATACATTTATCCAATAAACGACCTCAAAACGTACAACATATACACGTACCTAACTTTCGTCGCGAACTTTTTCACAACCGTTACCCACGAACTTTAATGCAATAGGTTTAAAATGCGCAGTCGAAATCACGTTCCTCGATTTGTCTGCAAAAACAATGGCGTCTTTAAAAATTCTCTAAAACTGTCTGCTCATGCGCGGTAAAAACAAACCGGAAACATCAACACCAAATATATATATACAGATAGTATACATCCAAAAGATAGCAACTTATGTAATGACCAAATTTAACGTCGCGTTCATGTATCTTTATCCAAAACTGTCTTTCCGTACTAGAAAAAAAAAAATCTGTATATATACTGAAATGCCAAGACAAATGGGAAAATCCACGCTACGTTAAATTCTGTGGAAATAACGCTCCGTGTTTTAAACATTAATGTCTGAGTAATCATTATTTAAACTTGCACGCATGTACACAATGCACTCGTATTATCTAAATAAGTTCATGCACATACATATTAAAGGAATATTTATTTCAATATAGTATAATGTAAATGTCACATCAATGTATTTTTTAAAAATAGTCAATAGTGCATCGCAAAATAAACAGATCCCATTAATAACTTTTCCTTCACGTGCAATTCTCGAACATAACCACACAGGTATGTAATCGCCGTCTTAAATGAACAAAAAGAAGCAGGAGGGCCATTTTATTGAAGTACATTAGACATTTGAAACATAAACAAATAATTTTAATTTTACTTAAATTTAGTTCTACACGCATAATACATGTCCAGATTGCCTACAGTCTCTTTAACCCGAAAGTGCGGCGACGAAGAATTATACAGATCTGTTAAGGTGCAGCGAAGATTGTATAGTAGTGTATATAGCCGACTGTTTGCGGCCATTTGTTTGGGGCCTTCTGTAAAACCCATCCTTGAAAGTAGCTTGCTCTTAGTAAAATCTCCTTGAAGCATCATGAAGTAACCATCTATCTTGTATTGCTATTATTGTTCTTGTCTTAAAGGGAATAAGCAAATAATTATCTGATATTTATTCAGTGAAATGTATATAAACATGGAAATATAAACATTGACAAATAAGTATGTAGTAATACATTTGTTAATTTGAACAAACAAGATTTTAATTATTTTTGCGGGACCGCGTTATTTACATTTCTGTTTTGCATTATTGCCATTTCTGTTGGTCCCATGATACAGTCACATGATACAGTAACGCACTGCATGTCTCAAGAAACACATCCGGTTGGCTATATCGGGAGAGCGGCCGTCTTACCAGCATGCATAATTTTAGTGTGGGCTCCGATTCAATCCACCGAAGTGGTACATGTTTTTATTACGCTACTTAAGTCCGTCAAAACATTGTTGTAATAGTTAGTAACTATTAAAATGTTTGCCAGCAAAATTATTTCGAGTTTCATAAGCTAAACGTGGTAGCAGCCATATAGCAGCATGCTGACCTGAATTTACAGGCCAAAGCCTTCTAAAATATGCCACCAAGTTGCATCACTGTATACGACAGGTGGATAATTTATACCAGATATTAAATACATTTTTTTTATTTTAGATTTTTTTATTTTCAAATTTCCAATAGGCTATAAGCCCGTGAGGATACAAATACAACGTATAACATGGCAACAGTGCAGTAATTGGTACTGTACTGAGGATACAAATACAACGTATAACATGGCAACAGTGCAGTAATTGGTACTGTACATGAACACATAAATAACATGAACAATTATCAAAACATAATACAACCATAACCAGCTTTTATGCAACCATGCGTAATGAGAAGGTATTAACATCTATTCAAAGATATTACACTAGTGATTTGAAAAATACAGTCATATTCTATATAGCAGTTCACTCAATTTATTTAACTGAAGAGCTTTATAAAATTAAAATAAAAACACATAATCTATGAAAACTGGCCTAATTCGTTGAGTTAGTTCTATAATTTTAATTTTGTTACGTAATTTAAAAAAAGTTTAGATATATATTGATTCCTACATAGATCTACATACACCTGTATATCCATGATCCCTAACACTGCGTAAACGCGTTCACATGCGTTTACAAAATAAGAATCTCCTCTACCGGTAGTTCACGTAATGTTCACACAGTTATAAACAAACAAGCAGGAGCAAATAGTGAATCACTGTGATATAACTAATGACCATGTAACATTTGACTACTTTTATTGAAACAAATTTTGTGTTAGTGCATTTGTATATAGGCTCTCCTTTCTTAATTTGAAAGCCTTGAAAATAAATTCACTAGTTTACGATTACATGTTTTGTTTTCCGATGTTACTGAATTGATAAATTCAATGAATTTAAACATTTTCGGTCTGTTACAGTAATATCTAGCTATACGTCATGTGCGTTGTTTTCTTAATTCGTCACAAAGACTACATTCTAATACAAAGTGATATTCATCTTCTAATATATTGCAAACTCTACAATTTCTCTCTTGTAAAGGGGTACTATTTGGTCTGGTCCATCTACCAGCCTCGATCTCCAGTCTATGCGATGATACACGTAATTTTGCTAAAGCATTACACAATTAAGATATATTTCTGTTATTGGTATATATTGTTGGCTATATTTCTGTAGCAAATTGCTCTACTAGAATTTTGTAATCGTGTACGCCAATTTTGTACGAAATTATCGTTTAACCTCTGTTTTATCAATGACAAAAATGCTTTTTGGTTTCAAACATTGCTTCAAAAAATCCTAGAGATGCTACCAAGTTATTTTACACAGATACCCAATTTACCTTATTAGGAGAGCGTTTATCATTTGTTAACATCATTTTGTACACTAAGTTGACATAGTTATTTTATGGACAATGTAATAATTTTAACCAATATTTTCTAATAATAAAGAATATTGAAAGAAATTCTGCCTAATTCCCCGTATTTAAAATCATTTTGAGTAGTATTTTTAACACCTAAAAGTCGTTTACAAAATTATAAATGCACCGTTTCAATTTTAGAAGCCTGCATAAACCCCCATATTTCACTGCCATAATTTAAAAAGGGTGTTACTAATTTGTCAAAGAGATCTAATTTGTGTTTAGGTGTAATAAATGTAAATTTATGTAAATATTTATTTAAAGCAAAAATAGACTTTTGAGCTTGTCCAACAAGAGTTATTTGAGTTTCTGCAAAGGACCCACAAGGAGTAAAAACTACACCTAAATATGTAAATTTGTTTACAATATTAAGCTGTGTTTCATTATATGAAAATTACACATTTCTGGGAAGAGCACCTCCCTTTCTAAAAATCATTACTTTTGTTTTTCCCGAGTTTACTTTTAATTTCCATTTTTCACAATACTCTGATGACAAATTTAATCCAGTTTGAAGTTCTTCGGCAGAGTTATCAAAAATTATTATGTCATCAGCATTTATATGCTAAGCATTTATATGATAAGAAATATTTGAAACATATTAACATCTATACCTTCTATACCGCTACTTAAGAATTGATCTTCTATATCATTGGAAAACATTGAAAATAGTAAAGGGGGAAGACTCTCGCCTCCTTGCCTTACTCCCAATGTACAATTAAATTCGTTACTTAATGCATCACTATGCTTAACTCTTGATTTAGCTGATGTATAAATAGACTTGATGATATTCAACATTTTACCACGCATTCCAAGTTTAATAAGTTTATACCATAAATTATCTTCATTTTCAACAAATGTAATGTTATATATGACGGCCGATTTTATTTTTTGTGTGGACGCAGACCTCCACTTTTCCTGGGTAGAACCAGTACTGTACACCTCCCGCCATCATTAAGAATCGACACTTTCTCACTTACAAGTCGAGCTCCCAGTGGGATTCGAACCCGCAGCGGTGAGAGGCGAAGGTTTACAACGCAACGTCGTTAACCATTCGGCCACGTAGACGCTAAGTTATACGTAAAAGTAATTTGTTTTGGTTGTTTTGAACTATTCTGATAATTACCACCAGTTGATGATTGAACCAATGCAAGTTATGTGGAAAAACTAACGGGACGTGACGGTTTTAAAAAATCAAAATTGCCATGTGTCCCTTAAAAGAAAACGTGTTGTGATAAAAATTACGAGAAAACAATTGTTGTGGAACTATAAAACGAAATTCTCCAACCGAGCAAATGGCAAATAATACTGACATTAAAAGGACGAAGTAAACAAAAATCTACCAATTTGTTTTGTGTTTTGTTTGAAATGATTAATAAAGTATTGAACGGATAAGTTCATTTAAAAAAAGAATAACAAAGGTTGGTAATTGTGTTTGAAATGCTTTGTTCGTCAGTAAATTATAGTTTGGAAAATTGTGTCCACTTTTTTTGACTTTGTAAATAATGCCCGAAAACACGTTCGAAAACACAACGTGTTTTAAATATTACATTTCAGGCCTCATCACTCCTGCTTTTAACTCCATATACAGAGTTCATATTTATACAATCATTCAAGTTGGGATATACACCATATCCAGACCTGATACATGTAATACACAAAATATCAAATCACCTATCGCGCTGTACCGGAACAGATGTACATGTAATCAGGTCACCTTAGGTAAGTAGTTCGATGCATTCGCAAAAATACACTGCTTCGCAGCATTACTCGAAAGTAATACGCAGGTTTCTATATTGGTTACGTCATCGCGTCTTAGATTCCCGCCAAAACCGCCAAAAATCAAAGTTATCATCTAAATGTTGCCATGTTATTCAGCCTATTGCTCCATCAATGGTTTATTTACATCACTGAAAGCAGTGATGAAACCTTCATCTGCATTGTAAAAAACAAACACTCAACGCAAATTATACATCAGGACGTGTGGATGGCGGCCATATTATTTAAAGAGCAACTTCGGTCGTGCACATTATTGTAATCTTTAGAAAAGAAATAACTTTCAAGTGATTAAATGAAGAAACATTTTACTTTAGAATTAGAGTTTTATTTAAGCCTGTTGGGGCTTCACTAAGGGTATAAGGCTGTTGTACCATGCCCTCTTTTGTTTAAGCCTATCGGGGCTTCATATTTTGTTTAAGCCTACTGGGGCTTCATTAAGGGTATCATGCTTATGGGCCATGCCCTCTTTTGTGAATCATGTTAAGGGCTGCCATTATATATGTTTGTGTTGCCGGCAGCCCGCTATTTGGAGCCGCGCCCAATATTTGGTCTACACAGTGATGGACATGGATGGTCTACATATGGATCGACACGTTTGGTCTACATTTTGATGGACACGTTGAAACTAGTATGCTTCCCCTCAACTGTCCTTGACAGTGAGTGGTGAGGGTATAATGAATCGACTGAGGTTAAATATGTTTACCTAAGATGTGCACGGGACGAAATATATTTTACTGTATACTCGTCCTGTAGGACGAGTGGCATCGTCCTGTAGGACGAGTGACATCGACATGTTACTCGTCCTTATAGGATATTTACTCGTCCTGCTCTGATTGTAAAAGTTCATAAGTAAAGTAGTCAGATACCATCATTTAACACTATATATAAATAAAACAGAGGGAAAGATCATATTGTTTTTTTTATAATATAAGTCAATAGAAATTATGAAACTTAGACCAGTATTATAGATGACTATATTCATATTCTATAGTTCACTACAGTCTGATCATGGCCATTACAGTTAGTCTGGCATGGTATATACGCTCACCTTTTCCTGTGAACAATTGCCTTCTTAAAAAAAAGCCAGCAGAAATTGCAAACGGAAAACAGCATACTTTTTGCAATTTCCCGTCCTGATGGCCTGGGTCCCAGTCACCTTATATGGGACTAGTGCCCTTAAAGATTTCCCCCGTGAAAGTGTTATTTGTATAACATCAAATACCGTAACTTTCGCGTACTTTTTTTAAAGAACTATCTTAATTTGAGACACTCAAAAATGACCAGCAAATTGGGAATATTGTGATGCTTTCAGCCTCTAATATTGCACTGAAGGTGGGCACCCCCAGAACGGCAGTAAGGTAATTTTACCTTTTTGCAAATATACTCTCAGTACAATTGTACCCATACAAATGCACATTTCAGTCAAAATATCCCAAATGAACATGTTTTATGTTGGAAATATATTTTTTGGATGTTTGATGGGGATTTGTTATGATTTGGATAATTTAATCCAATCAGAATCTAACTTACAATCTGACTATTTGCCCTAATAGACCCTATTCATTTTTTCAACCAATCAGAAGCCCCAAAGCAAAAGTGGTATGTGACCGTGTAGAAACGAACTGTATCACCTCCCGGATGTTGCGATGTGATTTCAATGGCGAGCTCAGTAAAGTGAATACACGTGGTTAAAAAAGTATCTGTTACTTTGATTATATCTTGAAGACAGTAAGAACAATTATTTTACCTATTATCCTAATGGAGTTCGTTAACGTTCTCAACTGCTTATTAATGTCAAATCGGCACATGTGACGTTAAATCACTGAAAATCGTCCGACTTTTCTGATAAAACCGTTGAAAACGAGGACTGCAATTAAGTTAAAATTTCAAAATATGATTCAAATACAAAACAAATAGCATCATACTCAAAAGATTTCAAAATTGTGCCGAATTAATTGAAATATGCACAAATGCCTATAGTGCCAAACATTGATTCAAAAACAATTAGAGTGTCAAAAATGCCTAATGTGTCCCCTATGAACAAACGTCCGAAGCCATCAACTCCAATAAAAGACGTCCATAAAACATTTGAAAAAAATCATGAACGAGAGCAAAAGGAGGAAGAAGAGTTACGCGATTAGTGAGGTGCAAACAGAGCCTTGCATAGTTCTTAATGCAGCCGACTTTGATAAAACAGATACAGGAACTATTGAAGACATTGTGCAGAAAATTCCAGATGTTTGAGATTATCTTAAATCAGAAGATCAAGTTGAAATGTATATGAAATTTACAACATTACTTGCAGAGCGAAAGCTGCCTTTGCCAAATATAGCATATCTATTGTTTGTTGATGTTCTAGAATGGTTTTCGCCGGAAAGTACGCATAAAATGAGATATTCTGAAGATGTCAAACGATTTTGGAGAATCGGTCTGAAACTTTTCAAGGGAAAATTTCTGAAATTTATGTCAGGATGGAAAAATCAAGGTCAGGATGTAAAAGGTGATCTTAAACCTGAGGAATCAGTAATAAATTTTGCTGTACCATCTAGATCTTGTCTTGACGAGTCTTATCTTGCTAAAAAATGAATTGAATTGAATGTTGTTTAACGGCTCATCAACACAGTATAGGTTATTTACAGCCGCCCCAGAGATAGGGCAAAGGATACATAGGAATTCGGGAACCTGCCCTACTCTTATTATCGAATGGATTCCTATCGTTCTTTAACGTGCTCGGAGGATAGACCGATACACGGGACCGCCCGGTTTACGACCCCATCCGACGGACGGGGCTAAGGGAAAGTGTCTTGCCCAAGAACACACCGACGGAACTAAGTGGCACAAATGAAAGACAGCCGACCTGGTGTATTTGATGATATGATAAAAAATATTGATAAGTTGATTAATGAAGACGACGTTGGTCTGAAGAAGACGTTTAAGTTGTGTGTTGATGGGAAAAAGATAAATATTGGAAAACAGAGCAAAAAGTATGGCGATGTTGATTTATGGGGAAACGAGGGACCCCAACACTGTCTGCAAGGATTGACGTTTTGGATAAGGACACTGCACTGATAAAAAAAGTATTTCAAAATATTTGAGAAAGCAAAATACTGCATTAATTGTATTGACTTACACCCGGTTTATAAAGAAGATTTCTATAGTTTGTGCCCTATCATTGAAATATCTGATTTATTTTCGTAAGACTTCGATCTAAGAAACCAAGTTATGGAATAAAAACTAGGAAATATTGCATGTTAAAAGTTTTTAAAAATAAAAAGAGATCACAATTGATCTTCAAGGAATTAAAACACGGCTTTTGATGACAAGTTTAGGCAAAAATGTCGAAATCACCAAAGAAAGGGTGTTTCAACCCAACAAAATAACTAAAACCTCCTGTTATTTGTTTTCAACATTCCAATCATATGGTTCAGTCTATCCTTCAACATTTTATACCAAAACAAATGTGAATTTCCAAAAAAAATACGTTTTTAACCAAAAGAATGGAATCTACAAAAATCGTATTTAAGAGACCGAATATCTACTTTTAAGTATTATAGTATATCGGAACATTACATTTTAACCAAATTAACACTAGAAATCAATTAATTTAAATCGCAAGAAGGGATACATTATTACCATCGCAAGAATCTTACATATTGTTAATATCTGGCAAAAATTCATACAGTATAAACAATACACATGAACGAAGTTTTGCTTTATGTCTGAGTAAAGGACAAAACATAGGCAATGCTGTGTATAGCGTATGCATGATTTATACCCTGAAGCATAAATTCCGTGTATGAATAATTCTAAATAATAGATTTCTTTCGAGAATAGCCTAGTTCTTCTGCACCTGGCCGTGTCAATTCCCGAAGTTGTGATTATAATGTTTTTTATTAAAATGTTATCCTGTCACATGATATATTCTAGAGGTATGAAACAATAAATGTCTCTGCTAGATATCAATTATCATTTGATTACTGTTTATCGATAAAAACTATTTAAATTTTACCTTTTCAGTTCGTTTCTACACTGTGGTTCCAGGACAGTCTGATTCTCAGTTAGACACTCGAGTATCAGTTCTGCAATTACTTCTTCTAAAAAACACACATAAAAAATAAATAAACAGTACATAAATTAATTCCAGCAGTAATAATAGCACAATATCAAAATGTTCTAAAATAACAAATCGAGATAAAATCTGAAGTTTATAAATTTTACATATATATGAAGTACACTCAAGTGATATGAAAACGCAACACGGGAATTTCCTCTATATATTGTATATACTGCACACTTAATTGCACATAATATTCCAAAGAAATCCCAAGATGTTTTTTAAAAAAAAAGTTGCAGTTAACTAGAGAAAGGACACAACTGTGATGTTGTAGACGTTTTAATCACACTACACTTTGTAAAAAGAACTTCATAAATGTTGAAGTAGCTCTTTGAAAAATTGAGCTAGTTCAGTACCGTATTTAACGTAAATCGTTTGCAAAATGTTGAATCCTAAGTTTGCTCACATGATTGAGTTAAACGCGTACTCTGTGAATAATGAAACATTGAAGGAATACTATTTGCTGTATTATTTGTTGTTTAAGTATTTTTTCCAAAAGGAAAGGTCTTACGTAGCCATGTACCATTCGATTAAAAGCAGCATATTGTATACAATATATAGCGGAAATTCCCGTGTTGCGTTTTCATATCACTTGAGTGTATATCATCCAATATTTTACATATATATGAAGTATATCATCCAATATTTTACATATATATGAAGTATATCATCCAAAGTAATCTCTGTATACAGTATACTGGTACTCACCTACTGTTATGTTGGAATCAGTTGTATCATCTCCTTCAGCTATGGATGGTGTGTGCTTGGTACTGGAATGGTTTGTGTTGTATCATCTCCTTCAGCTATGGATGGTGTGTGCTTGGTGTAACAATACCATACCCTTTAATAAGTAATAATAATAGTTTAATAACAAATGGTAGAAGTATCTCGCAGTTAATAGTAAATGACCATTATTCTACAATTTGGGATTAGCCTCTCAAATAGCCAGAACATTATATTAGCTTACTCAAGTAGTAGTATAGTAGACGGGATACCTTGTTAGACCAATTGAATAAATGTGTAGAAAGCCAATAAGATGATTGCACGTGAGTGCAGGTATATATTGGAATGTTTTAGTAGAATCTGGAGGAGATCAGAGATTGATTGTGTGAGATCTGATAGAATTAATATACCACTATACGATCAGACATTAAAATGGGGTAGCTTTAAAGATTATTAAAGCGTGTATTTAAGAGTCTGGACTTGTTATTTATTAATGCCCTGGTGACATAGTGTCACATTGGTACTGGACTGGTTTGTGTTGACTTGTTATGTTGGATTCAGTTGTATCATCTCCTTCAGCTATGGATGATGTGTGCTTGGTACTGGACTGGTGTTTGTTGTTGTTGCGATCAGCTGTATCATCTCCGTCAGCTATGGATGGTGTGTGCTTGGTACTGGACTGGATTGTGTGAGTCGATGCTATTGTTAATAGAGACTGAGTGGTAGATGTCGTGGATGGAGCTGTTGAGTGAGTGGCTGGTGTTGTAATTGGAGTAATTAGACGCGAGGATAGGGTGTTTGGTAATGCAGTGGTAGGTGGTGTTACCAATTCCCTAAAAAGGAAACAAATTGTTTATCGTTTTTTGTAACTGCATATTACTTAGTTATTAATGATTATGTATCACTTCATGAGATAAAAAGATGTTTGCAGATCTTATTCATCCTTTTCCTAAATATCTAATCAAGACTCTTATTTGAATATTGCTCCATTTTGTGGTGACATTGTTGGAGTATGGATGTATGCAATGAATATAAAGTTTCATACGACTTGACATATATGTCTAATCAAGAAGACCCTGAATATTTGCTACTCCTTTGACATTTTCCTCGGACTACCTAGATCTTCAAACTGAGTAGTCCCTCAGTGGCAGTAAAAATAAACTAAATCTTGGATTGAGTTATAACATATGAATAATTAAAACATCTTTAATTTACATTGTCATGTCTGAACGTGCATTTTTTGTTGTGAGCACACTTGGGATCTTACACATTCCTAAGACAGAACTAGTTTCCTGTGTACATGTTAGTAACGATACAAAGTGTAATACAATTGGTTCATATATACTTAGTTGTTTTAACTGTGTTTTTCGGGGCCTCATTTTCCTTGATTTTGAATAAGAATTTTGATCGATTTTTGCCAAGAGCACCACTTTTAATTGATGCGTATATATATAATAGATGTTATTTTACTAGTTTCATTCTATTGATCAAGAACAAGTCGTTTTGACTTTTATTGTATCAAAATCCATCAAGTATTAAGAAAGTTATGATTTTACAAGTTATGTAATTGTATTAAAATTGCCGATATACACCAGTGCGGGCCTTACAAAGTGTATAGATTGCTTACATAAGACATCGCGAAAAGCATGATGCCGCGGGCATTTCCATTTCTTCTTGTTTTCCGAAATAAGAATACAGTACAAGTGTACCTGCATACGTGTAGGCATTTACTATATTCTAAAAAAGGGGTTGTTGATAAAACACACGTGAGAATACCGTTACCACAAACAACTGAGACAAAAACTTCAAATCTTCCATAATTTATGAACATTCGGAGTAGTGGATCAAAATGGTTATTAGGAGCCATTTGCTCTAATTTAAGCATGTGACAGTAAAACAAAACAATAAAAAAAACAAAGGTTTCAGGTAAAGCCTTACATTTTAAATGTATAAGATACCCCGTCACAAAAAGAAATATATTTTTCTGAAATTCTAACTTCAGCCACTAGCGTTAACGTAATGCCCCTGTCACACTATAGCGCGTTTCCACTGCGTTGGCACGGCGTTGTTTAATTTTCCAGAACGCCGTGAGATCGCAAGAAAAATCTGATATTTTTCGTGAAGATGGAGATGTCACGGCGTCCTCACAGCGACCAAGGCGTTGCTACGGAGCTCCCATGGCGTTCTATCGCGTTCCTACGGAGTTCTTGTTGACGATTGTCTGCGCTCTCACGGCGCTTCCACTGCGTGCACTGCGCTTTCACGGCGCTCACACTGCGCTGACGGCGTGTTGAAGACGTTCGTTTGCACTACCTATGATTCATTTATACTATTGTGTTCGTTTTTGTCATGCAAACGCCGATAGACGCGGTAGAAGCGCCTTGGGAGCGCAATGATCGCCGTGACAGCTCCGTACAGTCGTTGTAAGAGCGCAGTAAAATAAATAACACTCCGTATAAGCGCCGTAGACGCGCCGTATAAGCGCGGTAGAGACGCAGTGACATCTCAGAGAACGCCGTACAATCTCCGTGCAAGCGCCACCGACAACCACAGCGTTCGCACTGCGACCTCTGTGCGCGCCCGCGGAACTCCTGTGGCGTTGTAGGAGACCTTACTGCGCTGCTATGGCGACCTTACGGCGACCCACTGCGCTCTTATCAGAACGCCGAGCGACGGCGTTTGTTTTGTGCATGCTCAAAGTGCGCGCCGTCGCTTGGCGTTCTATGCGATCCCAATGCGTCTACTGGCGATGACACTGCGTTGCTGCGGCGATGCTTGCAATCGTACTGCGCGCACCTCGGCGTTCTGCATTTTTCTTGGACGCCGTGGGATCGCCGTGAGAACGCGGCCCTAGTGTGACAGGGGTTTAAGGATGACGTCAGTTGGCAGATTTTCAAAAGGTCACAACTTTGCATGAGTCAATATTCTGACTGATTCACGTGTAACCGAACTATTCATGAAGCACACATCCATTTATGCCCATAATTTTGAAATTTTCTACCTCGGGTAACCCGACGGTGAAGGGCATATGTGTCACCTAATGTGAGGTCCAAATTAGCATTTTCGTTCAGGAAGACGATAATCAGTCAAAATTTACTTTGAAAATCATATTCATTTCATCGAAAAAAGAATTTCCCGAATAACGTTAATTTTATTACGCTAATTCTTTGCTTTATTTCTCATGTTGTTTTATGTACAGCGAATAAACAAGAAAATCCCAGATGTAGGCCCGGAAAGATCTTAATCGACCCTGCCACATTTAGATTTTCTCTGTAAAGTCTTATTTATTTCATGTGCATGCTTAGTTGACGTTTACGTCTATTTTCTGGAAAGTAATTAAAGCATGACTTTTTTAAAAGGAAGACCCATGCGTTTTAAAAAAATACAAAATTCAAAATTTTATGGAAAAATAATCACTAAATAAAACGATATTTAGGAATATGTGTGGTGCGTTAGAACTTTGGTTCAGTAAATAAAACTTAATTTAAGAACTATTCTGCGACAAGGACTATCACAACCTGACTGATATTCTGATGTGATTTACAAACTTCGTAAGATCATTGGTCATAATCACTTCCATACAATCTTGATTAAACTTCTTAAAACGTTTATCAAAAGAGGTTATCATTTTGCAGCATACCGCATGTTTAGTGGTTGACTCATTTAAAGTTCGCCACTATTCTTTCCTCTTTATTTTTGCTTTGACGAGACAGATTTTGTATCCTATGATGCCGTACTACCTAAATCCTCAAAGGACGGTATCGTGTGATCTCATCTTGTCGAACCCTTAATGGTTTGTTCTCTTGTTACTCTGGCATCCGCCATGTCACTGAGTCTTTCTAGGCTTTTTTTTATATTCGTACAACATGATCATTTATGTGTTATATTTATATTGCCTATTATAATGCTGCTTTGTTTGTTAGAGAATATTATCTGTATTTACACTGTCCTGTTTCATTGGGATGACAATAGGGTAATAGTGATTAATGTTTGAATAACCCTCCTAATGCAGAAATTCGTTCAGGTGAAAACGCATGTGTATAATGAGACACGGACAGCACGGACTTTGCTGTACGTCTATATAAGTTCGAATACGCAACAATCTTTCTTCTTTGAAGACCGTCAACTGCTATCAATTGCTTTATCAAGGTAAGATTTATTTTGGTTTTGATATTTGTTAAGAGCATCCATAACATTACATTAATTAAATTCACGTGAACGGCTCATGTACTCCTTAGTCTTATTTTTCTGAAAATTCCAAGTTTTGGAGAAAACCTTTTTAAGGACTACTATTGGTCAGCCATCTTTGTTCCAAAAAATCAAAATCGATGAGATATGGTCAAGTGAATTTTTCAACGATGTACGCATTTTAGGCACGAGCAAAGTTAACCATATGGTACATGACAGTAATTAATGACTATTGATGTGAACATAATATTAGAAAGAATACTTGTATTGCGGAAATTGTGCGCTTTATATTAGAAAAGTTTGGTGCAGTTTTACTCAAAGTTGTTTTGTTTTTATGTGAAATAAACTGGTCCATAAAATAGTTCATTTATCCAGCGAGTGCAGACGAGACATTATTTCTGAATAAAATAAGCCATGTTATCACATCATCCAAAATTCGAAGCACACTATTGTACACAGAGTCCATGATAGCACGCCCCTACAAACAATTACAACCATGCCGCTTTTCTGGTGGCCACTCCAGTAACAAAAATAATAAATAATTGCCATTTCCCCATATCTTTTAAATTATTTCGCCTTTCAAATGTTTTTTTAATGTACATATATGGTCCAAGTCGGGGTATATTGAACGCAAAGCAATTTAAATAGCCTATTCTACTCATTTGTTTTTGTACCAAATTGTATTAAAAAACTTTAAAAACAGATTCATCAAATGCAAATGTCAAACTTTGACCAAAATCGCTGAAAACGTAAATATACTGTATATAGTTATATATAGTTTTTAAAATACGAGTAATTTTTAAATACTTTTCGGTTTTATATTAATAAAGTATGCTTTGCTTTGACCTTTGTATTTTTTCAAAGGTATAACTTGAGTTGTTTTTTTAGCTCGACTATTCGAAGAATAAGAGAGCTAATGTAATCACCCCGGGGTCGGCGTCGGCGTTGGCGTCGGCGTCGGCGTCCCACATCAAGGTTTGCGTGTAAGCTGTGTTTACAAGTCTATATCTCTTTCATTTCTTATCCTACCACAACCAAATTTGTTCATGGGCTTCCTTGTAGCATTATCTTAAGGGCTACATAAGCAATTTTGGTTTCTGTAACCCATGGGCTCATAAAATGATAGCCCATAAAATGTGCCCCATTTCACATCAAATTTTGCGTGTAAGCTGTGTTTACAAGTCTATATCTCTCACAATTCTGACCCTAGCACAACCAAATTTGGCCATTAGCTTCCTTATAGCATTATCGTAAGGGCTGCTTAAGTAATTTTGGTTCCTGTATCCCCTGGGCTCCCATGGAACCCAAATTCTGATAGCCCTTAAAATATGTCTGTTTCACATCAAATTTTGCTTGTAAGCTGTGTTTACAGGTCTATATCTCTTACATTTTTTGTCCTAGCTGAACTAAATTTTGGAATTGGTTTCCTTATAGTATGTTGTAAAGGGTTGGATAAGTAATTTTGTTTTCTGCAAATTCTGGGCTCCCATGGAACCCAAATTGTGATGGCCCATAAAATGTGCAATAAAGTCAGATCTATGTATATATCTATAATTTGGTTTGGGATTTGTTATAGCATCATGCATCTTATTACTTCACCCATATCGGGGCATGGGCTCCCTCTTCCCTCCCCCCTCTCTACCCCCGACCCCACTCCCCTCCACACTTTTTTTTTTTTTTTTTACATATTTCTTTGTTGTTTTAGTCAATTCTTACAAATGTATGTTGCAACCCGCCCCCCCCCCCCCACCCCGCCTCTCACCCCATCACCCCCCCCCCCCATTCCCCAACCCAGACTTGACACTTTTTTTTTTTAACATATTTCTGTGTTGCTTTTGTCAATTCTTACACATGTATGTTGCAACCCGCCCCACCACCCCCCCCCCACCCCCACCCCGCCTCTCACCCCATCACCCCACCCACCACGCCCCACATTTGAATTTTTTTTTTTATTATTTATTTTTTTTACATATTTCTGTGTTTAAGTCAATTCTTAAACATATATGTTGCAACCCTCCCCGCCTCTACCGGCACCCCCGCCACCTCTTAAACCCCCCCCCTACCCCGCCCCAGACTTGAAACTTTTTTTTTTACATATTTGTGTGTTGCTTTAGTCAATTCTTAAACATATATGTTGCAAGCCTCCCCCCCCCCCCCCACCGCCTCTAAACCCAACCCTCACCCACCCCTAACCCCAGACTTCAATTTTTTTTTATTTTTTTTTTACATATTTCTGTGTTGCTTTTGTCAATTCTTACACATGTATGTTGCAACACGCCCCCTCCCTCTCACCCCATCACCCCCCACATATATATATGTTGCACCCTCCCCCCCGCCCCCAACTCACTCCCGCCTCTCCACTCCCCGCGCCCCACCCACACTTGAAACTTTTTTTTTTTTTTTACATATTTCTGTGTTGCTTTTGTCAATTCTTACACATATATGTTGCCCCTTCTTCATATTTTTGTGTTGTTTTGGTGAATTATTACATAGCTTATTATACATATATGTTGCCCTCACCACCCCCACCATCAACCCCCGCCTCTCTCCCACCCCCACCCCGCACCCCACTCAAAACTCGAAGATTTTTTTTTTTTTTTTTTTTTTACATATTTCTGTGTAGTTTTGGTCAATTCTTACACATAGTTATGTTGTGCTCCCATCCCAACCCCACATTGTTGTAGCCTTGTTTTCTGATGGTATATACTAGCTATAAATTTATTATTCTCCGAAAAATCGAATAGTCGAGCTGCGCTGTTCTCCGACAGCTCTTGTTTCAAAGTGGTAATCATTTTTACCCCAGAAAAGTTTTATTTTTGTTTGTGCAAACTATCAATGAGCATCATTTGTATATATATATATATTATAAATATCTCTTTTACATGACTTATCATTTATTAATAAAGAAAACCATGGTTTGCCCTATTTATCTTTTTGTGAAGATAAATTATTTTTTAGGGAAAATAACTTAATTCAGAATTAACTCCTCTTTTCATAACAAAATCCAAACGATTCTGGAAAAAATTATGTTTAACACATGGAACAGATTTCGCATACTTCCTAAAAAATCTCTTAAGTCATAAACCTATACAAAATACTTGATGTAACAATGTGACTAAAAAGAAGAAAGGGGATCCTATAGAAATCTTAACTCCCACACGCAATAACACCGTCCGAAAACCAATGAGCAAAACTGCGTGCGAGCGTGAGTGAGCGTGTGCGTGATGTATAACGTCCCTTCAAACTGCGTGCATGCGCTATGTTTAACGTCCCTCCACGAACAAACCGATAATACGTCTTAAAGGGATAGCGTATTTTTGCATACATAATATCACACACTCCAAGAAGATTTACTAATGGTATTGGATAAAATCACAGTAGCTGTTAATTAAAATAAATTAGTTCTAATTTCTCTTGGATTTTGCTATAAAAAGTCGGAATGAATTCAGAATTTGATTTTCGGTATAAATCATTTATCTTCCTTATAAGAAAAAAATATGACCAATTATGGTTTTCAAATAAATTATGTTATATAAATATTTATAAAAAATATGATACCCCTTCATTTTCTGCAAATTAGTGTTCGCTTGTTTGCATTTTTGGGTAAAAGTTGAAAGTTTTTACTTTTAAAGACCACCCTTTTTGTAGTATTATCAATTAACACATTTAACGTCATATGAATATTTCTTGATAGTCCAGGAGAGGAGCCGCTGCTAAGTTGTATGTAAAAACAAGTATAATCTGCATGACGTAGATACTACTTTCTCATCCGCTTTACTGTTAAATCATTTCTTTTTTTGAAAAACCTTGCCACAAATGTTCACCATAATGAGACGACGTGTCGAGCACAAGACCCGGTAGGGGACTATGATCGTCCCTCGGACTGCTTCTTGTTTCATCAAGTTTTCTGTGTGTCTATCTCCTCCCACACTTTTCAACCGATTGCTTCGAAACTTTACAGGATGCTTACCTATGATGTCAAGATGTGCATATCGTTTCGGCATCGGAATCTACCCAATATTACCGCAGTTACGGCCACTTTTTCTTAAAGTTTACATCTAAATATCTTGTGTCTATCTCCTCCCACATTTTTCAACCGATTGCTTCGAAACTTAAAGGATGCTTACCTATGATGTCAAGATGTAAATATCGTTTCGGCGTAAAAATCGACCCAGTATTACTGCAGTTACGGCCCTTTTTCGTCAAATATTAAGTTTTACAATGATTGAATGTGGACATCCGTGTCCCATGGACACATTTCAAGTTTTTTTGTGTGCTTTTTTTTAAATTACTAAATGTGCACTTTTGAAAAATTACACGTGTTAACGCAAAGCATATTTTACAATATAAAACCAAAATACTGTTTATAATTTACTGATTTAAAAAAAAATCCGAACTTTGACACAACATCAGGACATAAGCTGTGCATTCCGGAAGTCTAACTGGGTGATTTTTAATTCATTATGTCAAAAATCATTGTAAGAATTTGCCACCTCATATGGTACCGGTGATCCAAAATTCGATCTGAATCTGAAGGCCTATCTTGCAAAATTCCTATTTTCTTCAAGGTGATTAACATGGCATTACATGACCCTTTAAAATGTCATAACAAAATTGATTTATGCCAACAAACTATTTTTACTTTTCAGCTAAAGTTTTCAGAATGGCTCGGTGTAATGCGAACCGGCGTAAGTATTATTGTCTTATATGACGTTCTACTAATTCTTAGAATTATAGTGAACCATAAACCATTTACCAGTACCGCCGTATTCTCCCGATGTGGAAACCCCAGTATCATGTAGAGATACTTTAAAACAAGTTGGCGGGTTTTGAATAAATCCTGATGAAAGAGTAAACCTCGTGTTTTGGGGTCAGTAGGTCAAAGTTCAAGGTCACCATGACCTTGTATGAAAAATACTGTAGCCCGATGTTTCGCTTTCCACTCTCTGGTTCCTGTCGCCAAGGTCAACGTGACAAGTTAGGTATTTTCCAGTTTTTTCCATGCACCATTAGCGAGATTTGGATTTTCCTATGTAAAACAATTATTGACATTTCTTTTTGATAATGTGATAACATTTAATGCATACCTCCATTTGTATGTTCCCATTTGATGACCGGGACCTATTATGTAAAGTTTTATTTAATAGTTAATAATATTTTATTGCAGATATGTTACAAAACATATATACAACATCACATTATTCATAGCAACATATGCATATGGTGATGTTCAATTTATGTATTGTAACATATCTGCAATAAAATATTAAACTATGTCGAGCCCGTTCGTAAACATTCCGGACGATAAAACCACACTCATGCAACATCATATGCTCATTTCACTAGGTGACAGAAGCAATCCTATTGTTTTTTGGTTCAGTAGGTTAAATGTCAATATCGTGATGGCCTAATAATCCTTGCAATAACAACACCCACTCTTAAAACGGCATGGGTACATTGTCCTTGGTGACAAAAGAAACCCAATCATATTGGATATTGGAGTCATTATGTCAAAGGTCAAGGTCACCATGACATATGTATATATGGATTCCGCACGCTAACTGTGAAACCATAACACCTACATTCGTGTTACTTCATATGTTCATTGCCTGTGGTAAGAAGGGATGACAGGAGGAAATCCCATCATATCTGAGGTCAACAGATAAAGGTTAATATTACTATGACCTAGAATGAAAATATGTATTTCTAGCAATAACTTTGTATCCTTCTTACATCAGTCCAACTGAGCAATAAGCGTTTTGTGCATCTGAATCCCCAAGAACTACTATATTATCACAGAAGGTGGATAAATGATTAGAAGACGATGTACTATATCGAATATTAATAAGGCTATGTACATAGTCAAATCGTGTATTCCGAACAGTCTTTAGACAAATGTACGGTTATGGAATTCTTTAATTCAAATTTTATTTTGTCAAAGAAATACCAAAGTGTTGCATGCAAGTACTAAAATGTGAATAATGTGAAATAAATATTATTTTAACCAGATATTTTCTTTGTAAACAGTAAATGACTCTGTATTGAGTCCTAGCGTTTAGTTTATTCGACTTTATGTTGTTTACATGTTCAGCAAATGGTAAACAATTACATTTGATATTTTCTCCCCAATTTAGATGTTTTTTGACATTTCAATTTGAGTTTTATCGACTTATTCGAGACTTACTCGTTGCCTTAATGGGTGATTCCTCTTTGTCTCTTCCACCATAGCAGATATCAAGATATAGCAGTCCATTTTCCCGGAGGCTGCGGCAGAGTCTGCATTTTAAATCCATATATCTCAACAACCGCTCCTTGAATTTTTCCTAAAACTTTGCAAGATGCTTTGTTGGGTAAAGGGACGGCATGTAATGCCAAAATTACCAAGGCCAATGCCATTTTTTTGCGTTATTTTCCCCAAACTTAACCTTGGTTGGGTAACACTCTTGGTTGGTTAGGTTAACCTCGGTTAACTGTATGTGATGCCTCATTTTCTTTGTTTGGTTCTTGGTCATATGTATTATTGGCATTGGTGGACATCACTGAACAACAAAAAATACCAAGGTCAAGGTCATATTTTACTTATTTTCCCTAAACTTAACCTTGGTTAGACATACAACCAAAGTAGCGATAATTTAAACCATTGTGTATACTTCATTGCCTCTTGGTGAAAGTTTTACATGAACTTATTTTTTAAGTCTCCAATATAGTCCAACACTCTTGATATTTCATCGAATTACACTACGTACACTATACTTGCAGACACCATTTCTACTATATTTGTGATTTAGTACAAGTTAGTAATTTTGATCTCGTTTCTATACAAATAGTTCCTGATTTAAGCTTGACAATGGCTCGTCTGAAAATAAAATGTTTTACGTCTTACTTTTAATAGGTTGGACAAAGGCTTCGAGTGGTTTACTGCTGCAAGAAATATCTTGCATAATTGATCCGAGGGAAATGCATCACCCGTTTCAGATGGTAGAGGTCATATTCGGGGAAGGAGTGCAGCAGTTCACACCGCAGCAGTGTGAGAACAGGTTTAAGGCCCTGCTCCGGAAGGTAAGTGTCTTCACTTGAATCATACGTTTGTGCAAATATCCACATACAACCACATACAACCACATACAACCTTCCGTTTGTGTATTTTATGTTCACTTAGAATAATCATTCTGGATACATATGCACATAAAAGCATCGGCTAGCGTAAATATGAATGTCTATATCTGACAAAAATAGTCTTGGAGAGGTGGACACCTCCTGCTAGCTCCCCCATTCGGTGCTTTGTACTTCGTATTACTAGTAAGGAGTAATGTAGACAACGGGCCACTCTACGCCCCTGATAACCAGATCAAACTCAGAACTGACGCTGATTCGTAACCATTGACGTCAGTAATTTAGTTTTGCTGATGTCGACGTCATCCACCGGATTAAAATCATAAACAAATTGGTATCAAATGTAATATATTATTTAACTGCTGGAAGACTTCACTCAATGGCATGCTTGTCGGATCTCGTTCGTGAACATAACTAAACACGGACGATCTCGTGAAGAATGTCCCTATAATCAAATCCAGCAGATAAATAATCTCAATATATTCTGTACTGACCCTAGAGAACGATCTTAAATGTTTTTTTATTTATGAGTTGGACAGAGCTCAATTTTTAAAACTCATCTTAAACAGTATTATGTGTTTCAAATAAAATATTTAATAAAAACACAAGCAGACGATTTTGACCCGTTTTTTGCATTTCTCAAAATCTCGGATCAAGCGTGAAAAACACAACCATGAGAATTTTATTGACATATTCTTAGGCTGGTACTTAGGCATTTTGTTAGCTCGACTATTCCAAGAATGAGAGAGCTTATGTAATCCCCGCAGGGTTGGCGTCGGCGTCCCACATCAAGGTTTGTGTGTAAGCTGTTTTTCAAGTCTATATCTCTTACATTTCTTACCCTAGCACAACAAAAACTGGCTATTCGCTTCCTTATAGCATTATCTTAAGGGCTGCTTAAGTAATTTCCCTGGGCTCCCATGGAACCCAAATTTTGATGGCCCTTAAAATCTGTCTCACATCAAATTGTGTGTGTAAGGTGTGTTTACAGGTCTTTATCTCTTATATTTCTTGTCTAGCTTAATTAAATTTTGGAATTGGTGTCCGTATAGTATGTTGTAAAGGGTCGGGTAAGTAATTTTGTCTTATGCTATTTCTGGGCTCCCATGGAAGCCAAATTGTGATGGCCCATAAAATGTGCAATAAAGGCAGATCTAGGTTTGCATGTAAGCATGTATATATTTATAAATTTGGTTGGGATTTTTTAAAGCATTGAGAGCATCTTATTCATACTTCATCCATATTGGGGCATGGGCTCCCTACAATCCCGCCCCTACTCCTTCCACCCCACTCCCTCCACCCCGACCCCCACCCCTTCCACACCGTCTTTTTTTAACATTTCTTTGTTTTTGTCAATTCTTACACATGACTTCTTACACGTATTATATGTTGCCCACTCTAGACTCGTATATATTTTTTTAACATATGTATATGTTGCTTTTGTTTTTTATTCTTACACATGTTGCCCCTTCTCCCCCCCCCCCTCTCCTCCCCTCCCACCCCTCCCCCCACTCGCAATTTTTTAAAAAACATTATTTTATTTTTTACATATTTTTGTTTTGGTCAATTCTTACATAGCTTCTAACACATATTGTTGCCCCCTCGCAAACCCCTTCCTCTTCCCCCAACCCTTCTTGCCCCCTCGCCCGGCCCTTCCTCTTCCCCCAACCCACTCCCTCCACCCCCACTCGAAACTCGTTTTTTTTACATATTTCTGTATTGTTTTAGTCAATTCTTACACATAGCTATGTTGCCACCTCCTCACTGCCCCCACTCCACGCACGTACGCACGCACACACGCACACACACACACACGAAACTGGAATGTTTTTATTTAATTTTAATTTTATTTCTCAGTTGTTTTGGTCAATTCTTACACATAGCTTCTTACACATATGTTGCCCCCTCCCCTACACGCGCAACCCCTCCACACACCCCCCGCCCCACACACCCAAACACACCCCTTTCAAAACTTTTTTTTGTTTTTTTTTACATGTTTCGGTGTTTTGGTCAATTCTTACATAGCTTCTTACACATATATGTTGCCCTCCCTTTCCCTCCCACTCCCCCTCCCCCTCCCCCACCACAACTCAAAATTCGATTTTTAATTTATTTATTTTTTTACATATTTCTGTTTTGTTTTGGTCAATTCTTACATAGCTTGTTACACATATATGTTGCCCTCACCACCCCCGCCTCTCCCCCACCCCCACCCCCACTCGAAACTGGAATCTTTTTTTTTTATTTATTTTTTACATATTTCTGTTTTGTTTTGGTCAATTCTAACATAGCTTCTTAAACATACATGTTGCCCTCACCACCCCTGCCTCTCCCCCACCCGCACCCCCACTCGAAACTGGAATATTTTTATTTTATTTTTATTTTATATATATTTCTGCTCTGGTCATTTCTTACACATAGCTTCTTACACATAATGTTGCCCCACCCACTCCCCTGCCCCACCTTCCCACACCACCCACCCCATTCGAAACTCAATTTCTTGTGTGTTTTTTTACATATTTCTGTGTTGTGTTGGTCAATTCTTATATAAATAGCTACGTTGCCCTCCCCACCTCCTTTCGACCACAAATTTCTTTAAAATGATGACAGTTTTGGATTAAAACAGATAAAAGTATTAAAATTTTACAATTTTATATCGGCCCGAGTTTCTATACACACCCCATCTCCTAAACCCAACCCACATTGTTTTAGCCTTGTTTTCTGATGGTATATACTACCTAATTTATTATTCTCTAAAAAATCGAATAGTCGAGCTGCGCTGTTCTCCGACAGCTCTTGTTTAGTATATACCCGACTTTGCATTTGCCGGTGTGTGAGATGGACATCACTCAAATGTAACCAGCGTCTTTTTCAAAATGGTGAGCATGTGTGCAAACTGTTGTCGTTTCCGGGTGATAAAACACCAATTGATATGTGCCGCGAAGGCGTCAACATTCAAGTTTTGCATTTAGGTCATTTTCTCACAAACTGTATGCACTAGACCTTTCAAACTTCGCTTATAGTTGTATCTTTGGTGGTACAGCATAACGTGATTAAGCAAATGTGGAAGTGACCTTGACCCTCCAAGCAAAGGGCAGATAACTTTAGTGTTACGTTCAACTTTTGCATTTAGGTCACTTTTTCAAAATCTGTATGGACAAGACCTTTCTAACTTGTTGCATCTTGGGTGGTACATTGCAACGTGATGAAGCAAATGTGGGTGCGACATTGACCCTCCAAACAAGGGGCGGACAACTTAATAATGTTTATCTTCAACATTTGCGTTTAGGTCACTTTCTCACAAACTTTATGCATAAGACTTTTTAAACTTTGCTTATAGTTGTTTCTTAGGTAGTACATCACGTGTTAAAAAGCAAATGTGGATGTGACCTTCACCATCCAAGCAAAGGGCAGATAACTTTGTTTCTTTTACATCACTTTCTCATGAAATATAATTATGCACTAGATGCATTAAACATAGTTTATAGCTTAATCTTTGGATGACAAAACATTCAATTTTGACATAGTTGTGTCTTGGGTAGTGCATCCTTCTGGACCCATGGATTTCATCTATGACTTTGACCTGCTTTTTAAGCTGATAATTATATAGATTTAGATAACAGATGCACTTAAAGGGAATGTAGCGACACACCATAACATCTTTATTATTGAGAGTTTTATCAAAATCGGATGATAAACAAAGAAGATATGATCATTTGAAGTTTCTGTTGAAACGGATATGAAAGCGGCCATTTTGAGAGCTATGACATCACGATTCTAAATTACCATATATGGAATATTTATAAATACGAAAATTTACTGATATATAGGGAAAAATGACAGCAGCTATATGAAAAATATGTAATACTTAACGGCAATAATGCTTTACATAACCCTTAAAAAATGCATTCATTTGCAGAGATTTTCTTCGTTTTAAATGATATTTATCAATATTCCATATAAGGTAATATGGAACTATGATGTCATAGTTCTAAAAATGGCGGCTCCCATATTCGTTTTAGAACAACCTTTAAATGGTCAAATCTTTTTTGTTTATCATCCGATTTGGATAATTCTTTCACCTTTTCCCAAGTTTTTCAGAACTCTCAATAATAGATCTTGTTTGGCTGTGCCGCTACATTCCCTTTAAATGTCATCTCGGCAAACTGTAAACTCCATTGTTTTTAGTTATTAAAATGTTTACAAACTTTCATTTAAGCATTTATCTTCTTTTTTTTTAAATCCCGTCCCCGTTAGGCGGGACGTGTGAATCCGCGGATTTCATGTCTGTTTCTGAAGTTGCATCTTGAAACGTGACATTTGCATCTTGAAACGTGACGTTGTCATTCAAAACTGATCCCTGAATCTTTATCGACAGCTTTTAACTCATATCTTTAGCCAGAGCATGTTTCGCATAGTGCATGAATACTTATATTTTCAGGTGCGGCAATTTAGAACCTTTAGCGAAATTCTGGAAGATATGAGACTCTTAACACAGGTAAGAAGTATTTACCTCGACATTTTGAACAAGTTGTAGGAACCGTTGGATGTATACTGATTATCTGATAATATCGCTTATTAAATTCAATATAACATATTGTACAAGCTTTTTCAAATCGTAGGTGGAAACCTAGCTCACTCTTAGTATCAAATACCCTATGTTTCTTAATCATACTAGGTGAGTGTTAATGGTCAACGTTTGTTTCTTATTTTAATTTTACAATGTAGGTAATTCAACTTTGTCAAATGTTACTTTAAATGTTACTTTACAAATGTCAGTTCTCAAATTTGTCGAAGAGATTCTTCAAATATCCCCGCAAGTGCTTTGTCATATTATACGCCAAAACTCACTAAGAGTATTATATGCCCAAGGCATCCTACCTTGTAGGGCCTATATATGCATTTCAGGTCCGCTTTACCGCCTGCAATCCAAACGTTATCTGGGGCAGTGAAAATGAACATAATACAATCCTTAGCTGATCATATAGTGCAGATATAATACAATCCTTAGCTGATCATATAGTGCAGATGTAATACAATCCTTAGCTGATCATATAGTGCAGATGTAATACAATCCTTAGCTGATCATATAGTGCAGATGTAATACAATCCTTAGCTGATCATATAGTGAAGAATGTAATAAATCCTTAGCTGATCATATAGTGAAGATGTAATACAATCCTTAGCTGATCATATAGTGCAGATGTTATACAATCCTTAGCTGATCATATAGTGCTGTACGTAATACAATCCTTAGCTGATCATATAGTGCTGTACGTAATACAATCCTTAGCTGATCATATAGTGTTGTACGTAATACAATCCTCAGCTGATCATATAGTGCTGTACGTAATACAATCCTTAGCTGATCATATAGTGCTGTACATAATACAATCCTTAGCTGATCATATAGTGCTGTACGTAATATAATCCTTAGCTGATCATATAGTGCAGAATGTAATACAATCCTTAGCTGATCATATAGTGATGTACGTAATACAATACTTAGCTGATCGTATAGTGCAGATATAATGCAATCCTTAGCTGATCATATAGTGCAGATATAATGCAATCCTTAGCTGATCATATAGTGAAGTACGCAATACAATCCTTAGCTGATCATATAGTGCAGATATAATACAATCCTTAGCTGATCATATAGTGCAGATATAATACAATTCTTAGCTGATCATATAGTGCAGATGTAATTCAATCATTAGCTAATCATATAGTGCAGTATGTAACAATTCTTAGCTGATCATATGGTGCAGATGTAATACAATCCATAGCTGATCATATAGTGCAGTACGTAACAATTCTTAGCTGATCATATAGTGCAGATGTAATACAATCCTTAGCTGATCATATAGTGCAGTACTAGACCAGAGTATGCTTATTTTCGTTAAACTTAGAAATGAGATTGGGCCGAAATTTGCTGTGTAGATAGCTTATATGAAAGGAAGCTCGGGATTGTAATCGGGGTTATTTGGTCTTAAGGTCAAAGGTCAAGGTCACTGTCACTATAATATAAAATTGGTTTCCGATCAACACCTTAGTTTTCCTTGGGGGATTTTGACTATTGCACGGAGTGGACATTGTAATGTGTGGCAAATACCTCTTCTTGTTGTACTGTAAATGCCCAAATATAGAACTGTTTAAATATGTTTGTTTAATCCGTCGACTTGTTCAACTCGATATAGGTTTTAAAACTACATTTCCTGTTAATACAGTATTTTTATCAGAAATATTGAAACACGACTATTAACACAAATATGCAGTAACTAGTCTTAGTGCTACTTGCCAAATAGCAATTCGTCCACTGACTTTCTTTCGTTGTCTACTGTCACTTTATCTGTTAACGTTCTATTTGTATCCACTCAAGCATCTTCATCTTTCAGCCGTTTATTTTCCGAACTAAGCAAGATTGTTGATACAATTGCGAATGGCTGGTTTTGGAATGGATCCAAGCTGACCTACTATCAATACTCCGGCTGAGTTTGGAAAAGGCCTGACCTCTTGTCGTTATGCATACTTTATACATAAAAACTTTGTGTTTTACTTATATTGCCTATTAATGCTGCCTTGTTGGTTAGGGAATAGTTCATGGCGGGGATTTCTTTATTTATACCGTCCTGTTTTATTGGGTTGTCACAGTAGGGCAAGTATGAGGTTTGGTGCACCCTAGAACCTGGTTCAAACACCCTAGCAGCCTTTTTTTCCACTGACCGTTCCAAGTTGGTAGCCCTATTGTCAATACTTTTGTGTTTGTGATGTCTTATTTGGCATTTTATTCATCTTTAAAGTTGTTCTTTGTTTCTCTGTGTGTTTGTGGTTGACTGTCGTCTTTGAATGCTACTTTTCCTGTTCGATTTTTATATCTATTTATGCATAAACGGTATAAACAGTAAATGTCTATGGATTCAAAGCTCTTGTCACTACAATAACCATGGTCTTTCCCAGTTTACAGTAACACTCGCTGAATTGTTAAATTCTAGATTCCGATGTATGGTAACACACAGCTGGTCAGATTGTCGACTTTCTTGCCTTTTTGTTGTGCTTTCCTCATATTAATCGACACTTTTCTTTATCATTCAGAATGACCACAAAGAGCTAAATAAAGAATCCAGAAGACGAAGGCGTGTAAGACGAGCAAGGTATGCCCATGTAAAATATTAGAATCATGACATAAAATCTGTTTAATTACAAATTCTGGACTTAAATCAATTATCATCCAAAATAAGCAGTTAATGTTTCAATTTTCAGATTAGGTATTTGTCCCTGACAATTATTCCATTTTCTGGTAGCAGTATTAATGCTGAAGGTAGTAATGCATTTTATTGCAGTAATCGAAAGGTCTTTATCTTCAAACAGCATTGCAATGATCTGTCCTTTGTCCAGTATGGGTTCATATTCCGGACTTAATCATACAACTTAAACAATCAGACTTTTAAATTTGCAGATTACTAATATCATCTACTTTTGATGATTGAGGACTTTCAGATTCCTGAATTACGTTTCATATTCATCAATAAATACCATCCATTCACCTTTTATTATTCGGATTCCCAACATACAAAATATTAAATCTATATTTCAGTCTTTCAGTTTTCTGATTGTCATCGGATGGACGCCTGAATCTTAAATAGTGCAAAAAAAATAATAATAATTTTTTTTTATTAGTAACCATTCCTTAGTTCCTGCAGGTCTTTCCAATCTTGAGAACATTCTTGAATTAAGCCGAAGTATGAACATTTCAATATCAAATATTTAAATAAGTTTCTTGTCTAAACTCATAACACAAGCTGCTATGTATTAATATGATAAATACTTATGTAATAAACAGCAACTACAAAAGAGTTCCTGTCTTTGAATGCCATGGAAATATTCGAATGAAAGTTTAGTGCTTAAGCTCAAGTCTAAGAAATGTTTGAAGAATGGTTGGTGAATTCTAGGCCAGAGATATTTATTTTGTAATCCTCAAAATGTTCCATGTTTCAAGCAGCCCAACAATCAAATGCACATGATCAACCTGGAGTCGCTCCTAACTTATATATACTTTATTTTTCACTGACAATTATTCTGGAGGCCATATTAATGCTGAATGTAATATTGCGTTTTAATCCTGTTTCTAATGTGAATAGGTAGTAGTCTTAATATATATTTATTAAAATTTAATAAAGGCTACTGTTACCGGATGGAAGCTTGAACTTTAAATAGTAATAAAAACAGTTGATCGATTACTAGTAACCATTCCTTCGTTCTTCCTGCATCCAGATGTTGTATAACCGCCATACCGGGGAGGAAAACACATTTAAAATGTGTGTCTTTATATTTCAGGATCGTCCATGAAGTTGTACCCTTGCCACCAGCAGGTGATGTGGATGACGTGCCCGTGCCACCAGCAGGTGACGTTCATGACGTGCCCGTGCCACCAGCAGGTGACGTTGGTGACGTTGATGTGGATGACGTTTTACCCGTGCCACCAGCAGGTGACGTTCATGACGTGCCCGTGCCACCAGCAGGTGACGTTCATGACGTGCCCGTGCCACCAGCAGGTGACGTTGGTGACGTTGATGGGGATGACGTTTTACCCGTGCCACCAGCAGGTGACGTTCATGACGTGCCCGTGCCACCAGCAGGTGACGTTCATGACGTGCCCGTGCCACCAGCAGGTGACGTTGGTGACGTTGATGTGGAAGACGTTTTACCCGTGCCACCAGCAGGTGACGTTCATGACGTGCCCGTGCCACCAGCAGGTGACGTTGATGTGGGTGACCTTTTACCCTTGCCACCAGCAGGTGACGTTCATGACGTACCCGTGCCACCAGTCGAGCTCCAGAAGCAACCTTCTCCACGTAAGTACCATCGGTGTATTTTGAGGAAACTAAGAAATTATTAATCCCCAACTGGTCAGACCGGAGGACAGCCATGTCATTCCTTCCCACATTGGTTTTCGCTCATTTTAAAGAACACTTTTTTGTGATATTCCGTCCATATGTGATGCGAATATCTCTCGTATCAAACTAAACGCGTTCTAGTATTAAAAAAAAAAAGAATTTGTTGACGATCAAATACTTGAAATATTGATGGAGTTATGGGACTTGCAAAGAAATATAAAAAATATCGGACATGGAAAGCAGCATTCAAGGACGACAGTAAACCACAAAACACAAAAACAAACACGCAAACAGACAAACGAGAAGGCAAAAGTAATAAAACATGCAAACGACATCACAAACACAAAAGGGTTGACAATAAGGCTACCGCCTTGGAACGGTCAGTGGCAACAAAGGCCACTGGGGGTTTAAACCGGTTCTAGGGTGCACCAAACCTCACACGTACCCTACTGTCATCCCATTAAAACAGGACAGTGTAAATAAAGAAATCCCCGCCATGATCTAATCTCTAACCAACAAGGCAGCATCAATAGGCAATATAAATAAAAAGTTACCCCACTGTCATCCCATTAAAACAGGACGGTGTAAATAAAGAAATCCCCGCCATGATCTAATCGAAGGTACAGTCTTTGCATTGTCCGAGAAGACCAATTTATGATCGTTTTATATACGTGTGAATATGTCTGGTATCAAAACACAGTTCGAGTTTGTAACCATAGCAAATATTGTCCAGCGTTATTGGCATTTTATTATACTTTCAACAATATGATATGAGCTAATTGATTTTTGTGCCCAAATTAGTATCTTAATTTTGGTGTATATTGACACGAGTTGTGGCTCTTTTATAAATTCAGCTATATGATATATAAGATGTATAAGGCAAGTAATTTCCGATCATTTTGAAGACGAGATACTCCAATCATGTGCCTAGTATCCAAATACAAGTTTAGTCCTATAATGGTTTAAATTCTAGTAAATATTAACAGAGTTGTGAACCTTATATACATACTATATGAAATATAAATTGTATAAGATAGTGGCCGTTCATTTTAAAGAAACCCGTTTGAGATACTTTTTCCGTATTTGTATTTCAATATAACATGCCTAATATCCAAAGCAGGTCCAGGTACATCAAGCTCCAGGCCCAAGAAGAAGCCGTCACGACTACCAAGAGGCGGTAAAGGTGAGTAGAGATTTTTGGCTAAATGGTTGTTCAGTGTTAATGTATACAGTCCCTCCTCCACAATACTACAAGTTGTTCGAGACTTAACCCTGGACTTAAGGGCGTGAACGGTAGCATGCACTTTCCATTACAGGTAGTACCGTTCATAAACACTCTTATATCAAACCGAAACAGCAATATTTGTTTTGTGTATATATCGTATTCAGCAATTTCCAAATTTCTCCTTTCATACTATTTTATATACGGATAGAGGGAGGTGTACAGTACTGTTTCTACCCAGGAAATGTGGGTAGTCTGCCTCCACCACAAAAAATCTACCATCATATATAACCTTACATGTGTTGACAATGACGTAAAACAACATACAAACAAAAAAACACTATACACTACAGACATTTTCAAACATGTTTACATCTACATGACAGCCGTATATTCCTACCAGAGTTAAGTTCGTGCAGCTTTCAATATGCATAATTCTACATGACAGCCGTATATTCCTACCAGAGTTAAGTTTGTGCAGCTTTCAATATGCATATATCTAAATGGCTGACGCACTTTCTAATTATCACTAGGTTGATTTAAATGACCTTGACCTACTTTCTTTGTTTATTCCAGTTCTCACACAATATCTGCTATACAGCCTTTGCACTTTAGCATACATGTATCTACAAGACAGTAATTTAAGTCAGCAGTGCCGTAACCAGCCTTGACATTTAACCAAAGCAAATCCCTTTCTTTGATGAAGGGATCCGTTGGCATGTCCACGACTTCCTTTTGATTTCTACATGCAATTTTCAAATGGCATATACTGTAATAATATTGTAATCCAGACATTGTAATAGTGATGACGGTAGTCTGCGTGATTTTAAGAAATCGAGATTGCCGTGTAATACACATTTAATTATCTTTTTTTGTCTATTTTTTTCAAAGAATGAAATCTAACAACTATTCCTACATTTTCAGCTAGCAGTACACTTACACTAGCAAGCTCACACTTAATGGTAAGTCAATAGAATTGTGGAATTGTGATCTCGTAACATTGTCTTGGAGACCAGCTACCACTGGGATCTTAAGTTTTATAATTATTATTAAGCATGGAAACGGGGGGCAAGAGATTTCACTTCAGAGACTCTTAATCACTCGTGTTCACGTACGCCTCAGGGACAACTTGACTATGTATTCAGATTCTGAGACTATATCATTTATATACATAACACAATATGGACAATAGTTGAATATAGATAATAGACTTTGAGTCAACTCTGGCCAATTTATTGACTTGTTTTGTAGTTTACAAGAAAGAGATCCCGAGAGTCGTCCACATCCAGTGGCACATCTAGTGATAATGATAATACAGTGAGTTTTATCTTGTTTATACATTTAAATCAGAATATGCATAACACGGGTTGCATAACACGGGTATCCGGGCAAGCAGGTCACTTCACGTTGCAGGTAAATGACGCTTTGATATTATGGCATGTATAAATTAAATATATAAAAACACTTTCTAGTTTTTGCTTGAGAAATATCAGGAGTATACATACTTACTCCCTGGAATTATGCAGATTTTTAAATAGGCATGTATTTCATCTTCTACTCCTGCAAACATTTTATTGCTTTTATTCACAATAACATATTGAAAGATTATTGCTTTAAAAAAGACCTCGTGTTTCATTTCAGACTGCAAAACGGAAGAAGCAGGATCCATCATGTCCATAGCTTGCCCAGTGTATGCAATCTGAATACATTTTGAACAAGTAAGCAGAGCGCTGTATCAAAGTTAACACTGCCACATTTAAACTTAAATAAAACCTCCAACAAAACAGTTTATATTGTTTAATAATAGGGTTCTATTACTTATTCAGTGTGATAAACAAATAAATAAAAAATAAATAAGTTAATAAATATATATGAATAAGTTAATAAATAAGTAAATATATAAATAAGTTAATAAAATAAATAAATACATAAGTAAATAAATCAGTAAACCGGTAAATAAATCGGTAAATAAATCAATAAGTAAATAAATCAATAAGTAAATAAATAAGTAAAAATTATAATATAGGGGATACTTATTTGAATATAGGATTTATTTTCCAGAAGTCCGAATCTATATTTTCACGAGTGCTTTCACTTCCGAGATGAAAATTCTATAATCATTACAAACCAATAAATATTCTATTTATTATATACTCACAACCTTTAAACTTATGCTAAAAAAACATAATGCGCCAAAACAATGACGTCAATAAAGTCAACAGCGGCATTACGTCATTTTCGGTATTTCACATGTGAAATATAAACAATGAAAATATGTTTTATTTTAATCATGAAATCCACTATTCAGTGGAAAGTATATAATAACAACTAATAAAGACATGAATAAATAAGTGATAAAACATATAAATACTAATTTTAATTTATATATCTAAACTGAATAAATAAAGGAATGCATAAGTAAATAATATATATATAACCTATATATTTATAAATGTAAATATACATACCATCAGCACTTCCACTGAGCCATGTAAAGGACTCTGCCTGTCTTAATTGCCTTCATGATAGTGTGGATGCTAACTGCATCTCACCTCTGGCTCACAGCACTCTGTAAGTATGTGTAGGACGGACAGGAATGGACGGTCGCTGTGTCTTAACAATACTTAAAATGTCTCTGAAGAACGCATCTTTCGCTTTTTCTTTTCGATAATTACCCATTGTATCAAACTTCCAAAGATGTCGTCTCAATTTAATCTGCGAAAAAAAACAACAGGAAAACAGTTTCGTGATTGTACAGCAGTTTGGAAAAGGTATCTAGCAAGCATCGATATATTGTCTTCTTACAATAACGCTTATTACAATTACCCACTCTGTAATACCGATTGACTCCAATTACAAAATGCTTTACATGTCGCCCACAACATGTGACAACCGCGAACACAACATCTAATATGGTCAACATTAATATGAATTGCCGCAACTGTAAAAAAAACTTCATTCGAGACCTTTTGAGTCTTGTTTACGTGTTTCCTCCGACATTATCGCTATATCAGAAGACCATCATGATCAAATGTGTTCAAATAAGGTGCCCGTGTAATAGTGGCCTCCGCAATACACACGGTCACCGCTTAATGCCCAGTTCACGTTGGGTATAGCTCAAGGCAGGTAATTCCTACACAGGGCCTTGCTGTGTTTTACCCAAAACTCAAGATATACCGGCTTCAAAATGTATGGGCTCGGTGTTACTGACCTAGACCGGATATATAAATCGCATATACTTGAGTAAATAACAATATACTCACTTGATGAGCTCATTTATTAATTGCATGCATTAATCCTCATTTTAATCAATACAACAATTAATAAAACTAACCATAACCTTAAACCTAATAACCATATTGTATATGTGTTGTCCATTTACCCAAGTATAATGCGATTTATATAGCCAGTCTGGGTCAGTAACACCCACTAACCTACCCCTTCATTTTGAAGACGGTATATCTTTAGTTTTGGGTAAAACACGGCAAGACATTACCTGTCCTGAGCTATACCCAACGTGAACTGGGCATTAAGCGGTATTGACCGTGTATTGCGGAGGCCAATATTATCATGGGGACTTTATTTGAACAGATTTGATTATTATGATATAACGATAATGTCTGAGAAAACACCGCAATTTATATTAATGTTGACCATTTTTGATGTTGTGTTCGCATTTTCCCCAAGACTGTTACCGCATATTGCATGCGCCATGTAACGCGGCTCAATGTGAGCTATTGGGATCACTCTTCGTCCGTCGTCCGTCGTCCGGCGTTAACTTTTGCTTCAAATAACTTCTCAAAAACCGCTTGGCCAATTCGACCAAATTCGCGTGGATGATCCTTAGATGAGTGCTTGTTAAATTTGTTAAAATTAGGTCAGCGCGACATCCAAGATGGCCGCCATTACCATATATGTTTGATACCTTAACAAATCTTCTTAAGAACCGCTGGACAGATTTCAACATTTTTTCTTTTAAAATGATCGCCAACTCCTAGGCGATCAAGTTTGATCAAATGAAGTCCCCGGGGTTAAAAATGGTTAAAAATGGCCGTGCCCCGTGGGGTCCAAAATTTGTATATTGAGATTTTGCATGTTTTTCATATAGACATATATAGGAAAACACTTTAAAAAATCTTCCCTGAAACCACAAGGCACAGAGGTCTCGTGTATTACATGTAGCATCAACTTATGGTCCTCTACTAAGTTTGTTCAAATGGTGACCCTCGGGTCATAATTGGCCACGCCCCAAGGGTCACATGTTTTACATAGACATGTATAGGGAAAAAATCTACTCTAAAACTGCAGGAGCCAGAGGTTCAATATTTTGCATTTACTATAAGCTTATGGTTCTCTACCAAGTTTGTTCAAATGGTGACCCAGGGGTCAAATTTGGCCCCGCCCCGGGGGTCACAGTTTTACATAGGCTTGTATAGGGAAAAACTGAAATCTTCTTCTCTGGACCCACATGGCACGGAGCTCTCATGTATTACATGTAGCATCAGCTTATGGTCCTCTACAAAGTTTGTTCAAATGGTGACCCTGGGGTCAAATTTGTCCCCGCCCCGGGGGTCACAGTTTTACATAGACTTATATAGGAAAAAAATCTTCTCGGAAACTACAAGAGCCAGAGGTTTGATATTTTGCATTTGCTATAAGCTCATGGTCCTCTACCAATTTTGTTCAAATGGTGACCCTGGGGTAACATTTGGCCCCGCCCCGGAGGTCAGTTTTACATAGGCTTGTATAGGGAAAAACTGAAAAAATAATTTCTTCTCTGGAACTGCAAGAGCCAGAGGTTTAATATTTTGCATTTACTATACTCTTATGGTCCTTTACCAAGTTTGTCAAATGGTGACCCTGTGTTTACATTTGGCCCTGCCCCAGGCGTCACGTTTTAAATAGACTTGTATAGGGAAAAACTTAAAAAATCTTCTCTGAAACCACAAAGCACACAGCTCTCATATATTACATGTAGCCCCGGGGTCAAATTTGGCTCTGCCCAAGATGTTACTCTCTAGCACCTTCATTTTGTATTTGATCTTTACCAAACTTTGTCAGTTCTTAAACTGTCTATATCATTTTATTATTATCATTGTTGTTACAATCGTAACCAAATTTGCACAGATTGTATATGACCATAAGATTTCGAAGAAGTTCGATAATGTGCCAGTACTCAGGTGATCGCTTTAGGGCCATCTTGGCCCTCTTGTTTTAATTGGAATCCATCGGTATTACAAAGGAGGTAATTGCAATATGCATTATTGTATGGAGACGATATATAGATGTTTGCTGAATATCTTTTCCAAACTGCTGTACAATCGCGAAACCAGGATTTCCTGTTGCTTGTATAGATAAGATCGATATTACCACAAAAACATGAACAAACGTGATAGTTTATCCATACATAATTACGAACGTATTGTATCGCCCATGTACTTTTCTCCACAAAAGAACGTCGAAAAGTCGCAGTATTCTTGTTCGGCTGTCTTGTTTACATTGTTTAATGCTAGAATATAAGATTTTTTCATGGGTAACCGGTGAAGATAGGGAATTCCAACCCGAGGTATACACGTTTTTATCGGAACTGCGGCTCTGCCGAGGTTCCGATTTCGCTATCTTCACCGGATACCCATGAAAGATTCTTTTTCTTGCATATCAGAGACGTGCGGTGCATTGACGCCGCAAGCTACTAACGTTCTACGTTTTCCCGCATACCGGATGTTGGCGCGGTTGAATTTTATCTCGACCCTAGAGCGAGATGAAAATATCTAGCCCCAGTAAAATGACAGATATCCTTGTCCGGTATGCAAGAACATAATATCTAACGCGAGACACAAAACACAATGTACCGTTCATGTGTACTTCCGTCCTGTTTCATCCGTTTGTTTGTGCATCTGTCCTGAAAATGTGTCACATCTCTGTCCTGTAACTATTTATATTATGTCTAGTTGTACATATGCTAAAATGATTCCGGTTCACTGATGCCGGAATTATGAAACTTTCGTGATTTTAAAATTGTGCAATCTGGCCCTCTTTTCCAACATTTGCATACGGATGTCAACCAAACTTCCTGGGAATTATTCATAACATGTCTAGTTGTGCAAATCCTTTAAAGGTTCCAATTCATTTATTCCTTCTGGAGTTGTTATGGTACTTTTGTAATTATAGCATAGGCATAGTCTATGTCTCCAAAACTTTCCTTTATTATCCCTTCTCGGCCTACATTTTTACAGACTAAGTCTCCCCGTGCTTGCGATCAGAACTGTTATTCATTCCGGTCTTTGGACATCGCCGAGTCCGATATTTATATACAGGTATCGGTGGTACATTCTCATTTTTGTTATCTTAAATTCGAATAGATGGTTCCTGTACTCCAGCCTTTAAAGGTTCCGAGTAGTTTTTTATTCATTCTTAGGATACCGTCTGCTTTTTACTTTAGTAAGTCGACTGTAACTGGCTTGCTGTTACTTGTGATACGCAGGCTATATGACCTCTGCTCCCAGCAGTGTATTAGCCAGCCAAGCGTGCAGCCGTCTTTTGCACGGCCGTTTTTGAAAAATCGTGGCCAATAATTGGGGGTGGGTGGGGTAAAAAAAAAAACACTTCCAAACTCTTACTTCCTCCATATTATGTTTTGTATACATTTATAGAAGAAATATGATCTAAAATGTATTTTTTTCACCTTTATCTGTAAAATTAAATTACCACGGAGACACCCACCTGTCGCGAATTGGCGCGTAGCGCGTGTTAGCACATTATTTTGCACACCCTGTTTGCCTATTTGCACAGCCAGTTCTTGAATTTCTGCCTAATACATTGGCTCCCAGACTTGTGATACGCAGCCTACATAACCTCTGCTCCCAGACTTGTGATACGCAGGCTATACAACCTCTGCTCCCAGACTTGTGATATGACCTCTGCTCCTAGACTTGTGATACGCAGGCTATACAACCTCTGCTCCCAGACTTGTGATACGCAGGCTATATAACCTCTGCTCCCAACCAAATTTCATTTGTTTATTTTGCCCGTAATGTTTTATTATTTAGGGCAAAGTTTTTTGTTAGAAACTGGGATCATACTCACTGGCCATGTAGTTGTATGGAAATAACTCAGATGGTTTCCTGTTCACCGTCATATGCAAACCATATTTCGATTGCTCAAATTTACTTACTATTTTGATTTTAATATAGAGTTCTGCTCAACCCGGGGCTAGAGTGCGTGAACAGTAGCAAGCAGGTTTCACAACTATTCATGAACATTCTCAATGAAGCCAAGACTGCAACATTGTATTTGTCATGTTTGGCAAGTTCCAGTTGTCACCTTTCATACCTTTTTCAACCTTGCTGGGAAATATCGATAGCATATACAGTTTTGTGTACGTAATTGTTTTTTGATATATTATCGCCAGTTTTACAAAAGAAATAGCTCATTGTTGCTGCAGTAAATTGCAAAGGACACATAAATGCAAAAATATAAATAAAATAAAATAAATATCTAAACATAACCATCAGCACTTTCATTGAACCATGTGAAGTGCTTTCTATTTCAGATCTAAGTTTCCGTGATCGAGGGGTTAACCAAGTTGCGTTGAAAACCTTCTCGCCTCTAAATAGGGTAAAATAGGGTGATCTGCCTCAAGAAAAAAAATTGACTGTCATATATATGGCCTAAAATGTGCTTCAAATGATGTAAAACACCATTCAACAAAATTTCCTGATTTTTTCCCTGCAGTGAATTTGTTTTTGTCTTTATCCCTGTTTTCCAGAGCCCGTGGTCGTATGTGACATCATAACAGATTGGGGGAACCCTGAACAAAATATCCAACATAGCCACCATTACACAAGATTGACTATACCTTAATAACAATCTTCTTTCATGATATTTCGTGGTGCTGCATTTTAGACATGATCATTATACATATAATATCAAGTTGTTCAAATAAAGTCCATGTGCTAATATTGGCTTAGCAATACATGTAATGTCGCGGTTTAATGCGCTGTTCGAGTTGGGTGTAGTTCATGACAGTTAATTCATACAGATGCCCTGCTGTGTCATATAAATCTAAAACTTAAGAGTTTATAATTCGTTCAAAAGTTGAACGGGCAAAGGGGTTGATGTTATTTACTGACCAACTTAACAGAACCGGTATAAAAGTAACATGTACTTAGTCTCTAGGTAAATGGACACCGCATTAACAATTATGCTCAATTATTTGATAAGCTCATTCTTTTATTGCATGCATTAATCTTATTGCACTCATAAGATAAACAATGTCATTACTGTAGATGTTGAATCAACATTGTAATCTCCATAATACAATTAAACAATGCATTAAACAATAAAACTAACCATAACCTTAAACCTAATAAAATAATTGAGTATATGTTAATTGCGACTGCATACAAATAACCTCTAAAGACCTTTCAATAAATTCCACCCTCACCTCCCTTTGAAGCTCAGGCAAAGACTTCCATTTCTGATGAAAATAGCAATGCATTCTGTATGAATTAACTGCCATAAACTACACCTAACTTTAATAGGGAATTAAGCGGTGATTGTGTGTGTATTGCTCAGCCCCATATTGTCGCAGGCACTTTATTTTGAACAACTTGATTGTCCAAAGGGCTTAACGATCAGGTCTGAAAAACCCGTTGTTTCGGAATTTGTTCCGAAAGATTTGTTAAAAGAAAATAACCCGCCAAATAACAGCAAAATTACACTACAAACCCGTTTATTGAAACTATCCAGATGTTCAGGTCATATAATAATGTATGTGTGCCATTTAAAAGTATAGGTTTATTCATGGGTTATCCAAAATACCCATGACTGAATATATGTAAAATGAATTATGAATTGGTAACTCCTAATTCATAAACGCTCCCGTTTTGTGGTTTGGCCTGACTGGTTCCAGCCGTTTATATTTATTTATATTGTATAGTGTCTTCAGAGTTTGGATTCTCAGAATATGTTATATATATATCTCATTGTCGGTAGGTTTAGAAATGGTTACATATCTTGTAAAATTTCTGTTGTTGGCCTGATAGCTACTTTAAGGGTTGATCAATTTTGTGTATTAATAATGGTGGAGATCTTGGATTGTGTATTAATAATGGTGGAGATCTTGGATTGTGTATTGACAAAGTTAACAAAATTACCATTAACAATCGTGTGAAGTTCGGTAGAAATTGGCCAAGCCATGTCAAATCCACCCCACCTACATCTTTTGTATGGATTTTGACCAAAGTTGCAAGGAAGATATTTACATAGTTTCACTTCATTGGTTCCTGAATTATGGCACTTTCACGATTTGGACATAGGGAAATCTTATCCCATCTACTTCTCTAACATTTGTATATGATGTTCAACTAAACTTCTTGGGAACTATACATATCATGTCTGCTTCCGTATAATGCTATAAAGGTTCTGGTTCATTCATTTCTGCCTGAGTTCTGGTACCCAGATGATAGTCTGGTCGCCCTCGTTACCTCTACTCTGCCTCCAGTTGTATGTGGAGTTCAACACTGTCACTTATCCACATCATGTCGAGAACTAGGTTCCTGAAAATCTTTTCACCTCTAAACGTTCGAACTGTTTACGAACTGTAACTTGTACAGTTCGAGGGTACACGTGACAGTTCAAAGGTGGGACATAGGCACGCTATATATGATACGAGATTGCCTTCATTCGGCAGATCCTTGACTGGTCACAGATTGATAGATAATAATTCAGATTCATTTTGACTGCTAAGCTCGCACTTTTGAACGTTAGAACTGTTTACGAACTGTAACTTGTACGTTTAATCAAAGTTGAATATTTACTCCGGTTTTTAACTGTGTATAGTTTTATTGTGAAATATAATTAGATAGTAGTTTAATAAAATACATATTAAAGGCTATTCTTGAGTTAGATATTTTCACGTCGCTATATTACATTAAAACTTCTGGTGCCTGCAACCAGGATCAATCGACCCTATACTACACATTATTTCCATCCATCATACACTATTCTTGCATATTCTTTTAAAGAGACATACTAATATTTTTCCCAAAATACAACAAATCAGTTATTCAATGAATGTCTTGCATCAGCGAATAAAATGGCATAATTAAATTTTAGGCAAAAATAATGAATAACGTTTACTGCATGTGATTGAATTGAATTGGGTTTAAGGCGAACCCAACACAGGAAAAGATATATGGCGCTTAACAGGAATGAACGTGCCAAGCTCATCCTCCAATTACATCAAGATAAAATATGTAGAATAAACCTTCTTAACTGCACAGAGTGCTACAAATTTGATGGTACGTTGCAGCCACGTTTGTACACCGGGTGGGAGTTCTACCCCTCTGCATGTGACCGTGTGTTTCTGAGATTGTAGTGTTGTATTCTACCCAGACAACCACATGGGGAGGGCTAAGTGATAAAAGTGAGATGTTTGTAGAGATAATCAATTGCTTAAAAATAAATAATAGTTAGGAAAATACTGAAAGTCAAGCAGCTGATTTATAGTGTTTCATAGTGTCTTATTCATAGCGTCTTATTTATAGTGTCTTATTTATAATGCCTTGACAGTTTCTTGACATGTATTTTGGGTGTTTCTATGTATGGACTATTTTGCAATACAACTATAAGACTGTATGCCACCATGGATAAGGCTGTTAGTCACATAATCAATATTTAAATGAACTCTGCAGAAATTCAACGTATAATATGAAAACCATATTATGTTTTAAGACAAATGATTCTTGTTCTTAGGAAGAAAACCGTTTAAAATCAATTAAGGTTATCTCCATGGCTTACGGAAGGAACTTTTATCAAAATTTAAATAAAATCCATCAACATTTGCTTCAGTTAACATTCATTTATCACACAACATCGCTTCTAGTAATACACACTTTATACAAGTCGCACATTTGTCCCCTCCATCAGGTTACACTCCAACATAGCTATGTTACACATTGCCTTTGATTGCTTATGTGCGGATAGAATATACTTCCAAAAATTTCATTCAGTCAGTATTTGTAGTATTGTATGTACGGAAACTGATAGTACTACATACAGTTTTTTATGTTAAGGGATTGGGGGTTTAGACGTTTCCTTCTTGTTTATGGGAGTCTAGGTATGCTGGACATGATTTACACAGGATGCAACCTTTGGCATGGAATAAGCCCAAAGGTTGCAAGTCCCTTTCGAGGATGGAATATCCCTGTTATCTTAACCCTGTGTAAATCAGACTCTGGGACTCAAGATTTGAGATTCGGTTGGGCCCGACCTAATCTCAATCTTGTATTTGTCCATAAATCCAGAATTTTAAAATGGGTTGGGCCCAACTTATTCTCAAATTCTGGATTTTGTCCTGGAATTCCTTGCTCTCAGAAACAAGAAAGAACATCTTCCACTACCCAACCCTTGAACACTAAATCTGTTTGTAGGGCAAAGTAGATCTTTTTTTAAAAATGTAATACTTATATTGAAGGACACATTTTTTTAGGATACTAGTTTCTGCCATTATAAGCAACAGAAGGCAATGAGTGACATTTTATATATAAAAGGCTGTTGAGCTTACATAATTTTGAAATTCTACCAAAAAATGATACAAAAGGTGGGTGTAAGCGTTTGATATTAAAGTCATAATTATCATATTTCACCAGAGGTCTTCACACACGTGCATTTGAAATACGCCCGAAACTGTGTTACGATATATTTGAAATTAAACCATGTTTTGATGGATTTTATTTATCTTTTGTTAGGTATTCATAATTATGGAAGATCTGCTTAATTGCTTTTGAATTCTTGTTTTTCTAAGAAAACATGACGTAGCATTTATTGTGTTGTAAACAATTTTAGTTTTTTTATTTAAAAGTTGGAGTTATGCAGCTTTCATTTAAATAGTGATTATGTGACGACTACCAGCAGTATCTGTGGTGACAATATAGTCATAACCTTATAGTGGCAACATTCAATTCAGGTTTTAAAATCCTTATGACCGGGTTGCAAAATATTCCATCAAGGCTTTAGAACCAGCTCACCCATAGTCGAAATTAAAAACAATGAAAATGACAACTTGGAAGAAGGAAAATAACACTAATTGTCAACACTGTAGGATTACGTCCTGGGTTTCCCGAACACTCTCCCAGGGCAAGGTACTGTAAAAGTATGGCGTCCTTCGGAGGAAATGTAAAGCCATAGGTCCCGTGTGCTGGGAGAGCTATACCCTGTCCATGTTAAAGATTTCACTGAAACACTGTGTTACCAGTGATACATAAAGTCCATAAACCCTTCCTCGGAAACGAAAATTGACTGTGTGCAGTATCAGTTAAAAGAAAGTATAAAATGTTATGTTTAATGTATCCATTTTGCTAATATCTGTGTATATGCTCGTTTAAAAATGTTAGAGTTGTCCGTCCGTACACAAGTATGCATTTCGCGTGATAACTGAAATCATAACATTCGCCCTCGCGAGCATACATACATTGTCCTTGATTAGAGTAGATTGTAATGGGGTTGGTATGTCAAAGATCAAGGTCTCCAATACTTCAAATAGACATAAGAGGTCTGCGTGATACTGTTTAAAGCATAACCCCTCCCTAGTATAACCCCTCCCTAGTATAGCTTCATATAAACATTGCCTTTATAACCGGAACTTCATAATTAAATTGCAAGGTATATTTCAAGGTATATACACGAATCTATGGAATTTGTAACAAAGTCATTAAAACTCGGCCAGTCAGTTTTTTTATTTCATACCTCGTGTTTTTTGGCCCTGTCCTGGGAACCGTCACGGTGTAGCAACCAAATCTGCAATACACATAAAATGTGTAAAGGGTCTCTATGTCAAGGGTCAAGGTGACCATAACCTTGTATGGACATACCATTATCTCCTCACTCATCTGTTCCCCAATGCAGAATGTCTCATTTATATAATTAACAAAACCTGTTTTGGGCAATAATTTTGATTTCTTCCACGCATTTGTTTTTCCCTATTTTGTTTATACTTCTTGTGCCAAAAAACACTGTTTTGCACTCCCAATAACATATATCCTTGTTCCTAATGTCTTGCTGGCCAAATACATCAAATTGCTCGGTTGTTATTGTTAGTTCTAAGGTTTTACGTCCCTCCGCTAGCAAAACCAATATAAGATGTCTTAACGGCATGGGAACATCATCAATTGATGACATCATTGATTGATAACATCATTGATTGCTAGGAATCTTTATGTGAGGAAGCTATCCAGCTGGCTTGCGAAACGCCGGTGCCCAGAGGGGCACCTGGCTTCTTCCTCCACCAATGGAAGCTGGAAAGTTGCCATATGACCTTAGCTGTTGGTGAGACTATAAAATCCAATTCAATCAATCAACATCATTGATAAGATTTTTTATCATCGAATTGAACATTTTACTATTTTAGATTCTTCTTGAAAAAGCCTGATGCACCACCTGTACACTAGATGTCTTAACTAAAAGTAGATATTAAAGATTTGATAATTATAATGAAATCTTTTTCGGGCTTCTGAATACAATTTAACACAGATTTTGGAATGTTGTTCGCGATTTGTAATGCCACTACTTAGTGTTTTAGTTTAGTTGTCGAAGTTCAGTGTAGCCAGCAGCTAATAAATGCTCTGACGGGAGCACAGTGACCAGGCATTAAGTCGCACAGCATCCGACCCTCATCATGCGAATAAAATGGTTGGGTGCTATGCAAGCCCTCTCAGCGACGTGCACGCTCCAATCTCCAGAAATTCCTGTCTTGGTCACCAGTGTTTTTTTATTGCCATTATCACTAGTAAAGAATTGAACAGATAAGCTAAGGGACAAATTCCAGTACTTTTCCAGTACTTTCTTCTAACTTTCCTGTACCTAAATGCTTTCCATTCCCAACTTGACGAACGAAGGATGATAACATAAAAACTTGTGAAAAACATTTCATGTTCAGCTGAGATGGTAGATGAATGATTATTAACATCACATATACATTACAAATTTATTTTTGCATCCTTTGTTGGTTGCTAAACATGTATTCGATTATTTTTTTTCAACTTTACCAACTTCTTGTTTTGTTTTTTAAGTGTTTCCTTTTTCTCTTTAACTTGCATTGGTTTCACTTAAAAACTGTCCCTGTTGACTCTGCCTTCTCTATAAGACGGTCCGATTGTTTTTGAAAATGGTCAATGTCCTTTTGAGTTTGAAGTTTCCTTTTCTTGACCTGTTCCTTCCAACTGCTCGATTGCAGATTTTCCTTTTCTCTGTTGCTCTCTAGTCAGTTCTGCCCCTGACTAGGTCTTATATTTGCTTGTAACTGAGGCAGCACTATTAACAACTTGCTTATTTCTGCATTAAAAATCCCACCTATTTCATGATCATGGTAACATTATAGCCTTGTCCCAGAAATAATTAAATTTACTTAAATTTGCCATCAGTATTTTCCTTAGACAGAATATATCTCGCTCTCAAAAATTATGTGATCACACATTATTTTCACAATTATAATAAATATAAATTGTGTTACATAAAAACACATTCAAGGGTATGTGGGTATCCGAGATGTATTTGTCCGAACTCTGTTTTCATCAATAGTAAACCCCATCTGTATTACTTCATAAAAAAAAAATGAGCAGCAAACTTTGTTTTTTAAGGGAGACAACTCCGTAACAATTTGTTACCACTTCCATTAGTACTTCACCGATTCGTACTTGGTTATCAACATTTGTTCACAAATAAAAGCATTTGTTTTTATTTTGAATTTGAAGAATTAAATGTTACGTTTCTTCATGTTGCTTACCTACATTATTTAATATATTTTTTCCAGTAGTAGTAGGATGAAATTCTGGTATATTTCCTTACTTTTCCAGCCAAAGGCTCATTTTCCAGTGCTTTTCCAGTCTGTCTTCCCTGTATTATTATGATCCACCGTAGGTCTTTACGTCTCACAACACAGTTAATTTTCCATTGCTCTACATATGTACCAGGACCCCTCTGGACCACTATAGAACTTCCTGAATTTTCTTAAAAATATTTCTTTGTGAAACGACGTCTGTTGCTCGAATTATCCAGCAAACATCACGGGGGTGACCAATTTGCTTTTTTTTTAAATATCAATAGTTTGAAAGACCCTCTTGAATTTGTCCATTTCACATTCATTTTCAAGTGTATCACTACCCGTGTTAGATTCTCAGATCTGGGCTCAGAAACTTTCAGACATATCCAAACCTGTATGAAATCATGAACTTGTCCCATTCTTGTCACCTGCAACTAAAAAGAGAAACTATTTGCACATTTTAAGAAATAAACAAGAACCGAATAACACTGATATTTTTTAAGCGCCAGAAAGTTCTACCGTGACTGGTAAGGGAAATAACTGTTTAGTGAGACCTTAAGGCAAGACTCGTGGCTACGCGGTCATTTCCTCTTGGTCGTGACTCAGTTACCATTGTTCTTTATTCTGGACAAAATCCAGTGTACATTAAGGTTAAAGGCATGTTGTTTCATGGTTGTGTTTCTTTTTTCTGGACAACCTACAGTGGATCTGGACAACCTCCAGTGTACATTGTTAGGCATATGGCTTCATTGTCATTTTCTTCCTTGGTAGTTAATTCATTTACCAGTGTTCCTTGTTTTTGGACAACCTTCAGTGTACATTGTAAGGTTAGTCACGTGTCTATGTGGTCATTTCCTTTCTTGGTCACTGACGTATAGAGTAGGCGTCACCTGATATAGATTTCCTTTTGCACAACATGGGTTCAATCCTCCGTGGTGCCACTGAGTTCCGTCTGTGTGTTCTTGGGCAAGACACTTTACCTTAGCCCCGTCCGTCGGATGGGGACGTAAACCGGGCGGTCCCGTGTATCGGTATATCCTCCGAGCACGTTAAAGAACCATAGGAATCTATTCGATAATAAGAGTAGGGCAGGTTCCCGGATTCCTATGTATCCTTCCCCTCTCTCTGGGGCGGCTCTAAATAACCTATACTGTGTTGATGAGCCGTAAAACAACATTCAGTTCAATTCAGTTCAAAACTGTCCTGTCTAACTCCCAGGTTCCTGAAAAAAGAATCAAGGCCAGTGCACATTTAAAACTCAAAAGTCCAAAGTAAAGTATAGTTGTATTTTTTGTCATTCATTTTTATCCTAAACCAGTGGACTGATTAAAGTCAAGTATTTAAAATTGTATTTTAAAGTCCGCAAGTTAAGATATAAAAGGAACATAAGCTATTAATAAGTATACATATAACACATAAAAACAGCTAAGATAAGAAAGCATGCAGATTAAACTATGTAGCTACATAAGCAAGTACAGCATAACCACATCCCCGAGAACTAAATGGATGAGTTATAATGACAGGAGCCCCGTGTGGTTCCCGGGCAAAGAATAGGGCCACTGCAGATCCCGTTAGAGGGATAGGCAGAGGGGTAGAACCCCCCCAAATTCATGTTCAATTTATGTTTTGTTCATGCTCATTAAAGGTGAAAATAATAATAATAATAACAATAATAATAATAATAATAGTAATAAAACTAATAATAATAAAGCATATATATAAAGCAATACACCAACAATATGGCAAAAGTAAAACAAACAAAAATTACTAAAATACTGAACGTGTAAGGTACTGAACGTGTAAGGTATGTTGCCCCCGGTTGTGGCAGCCCATTCCGTTTACTAGGTTTATGGCAGCCCATTACGTTTAGGTTTGTGGCAGCCCATCACGTTTATGTTTGTGGCAGCCCATCACGTTTAGGTTTGTGGCAGTCAATTACAGTTATGTGTGTGGCAGCCCATTACATTTATGTACGATTTGATTCTTTTGCCTAAATGTTTATTCAAAACATCGAGGCAGCATTAAGTTTGGTATTTCACAAAGGTTATCTTCTGAACTTATGGGCAGATTTGAATTTCTTTCGCGTCTTACATGAGTATTGCATCATGACATGTTGCTTTTAGTCCCCATGATTCGGTCACAGAAAATTAGGGTAACACTATTATAAACGATATATTCAATGAAATGTTGGATGATTATATGTTTACCGCATGTAGGACAATGCCATTTTGGAATATTATTTAAAAGACAGTAATTTCTAAAGCTTAATGTCTTCCTACTTGTTCAAAGTGTATTCAAGAATTGCATTTGTTTGCCTTTAGATGTAATCCTGCACATTTACACAATTTTGCTGTATATTCAAGTATCTACATAATATTGCCTTTGTATTCAGTTTGTTTTGAATTCAAACATATGAACATGTTTCTCTTTATATTCAGTTAAAGTAGCTATCCCGCCAACAACAGTCAAATCGTACAATACGTGTACATCATTTCTAAACCTACAGACGATGAGGTATATATCACAATAAAACAAAACAACTTTACTTTAAACATGTTATATGACCTGGACAACTTGATAAAGAGTTTTGATAAACAGTTCTGTAGTGTAAATTTGACGTTATTTGGCGGGTTAGTTTCATTAAGAACCAATAAACATGATAAAGATTGTGTATGAAGTCAACATCTTAAAATATAAACAGGTTTTTCATTTAAGTGGTGTTTTAGTTTAACTTTTGTTCTAAAAATAATAAAGAATATTAAAAGCATTGTGTGTTTTGTACATGTTAATATGTTGGTTTATTCATAAAATTTAAGTATAAAGTATTCTAAACAGATATTGAGGCTTGAAGAATATTCAAAGAGTATCAGTGATCATGCTAAGAGTTTGTAACTATAATGGGTTATGCTGTTAAAGATGACTTGGTAACCATCCATGGTTAACGACGTTGCGTTGTAAACCTTCGACGTCTAGAAAATGCCTCGTATGTATCCACTTTCAAATAGTTTGTACTGTGAATGTTATGGAGCCACGTTAATGCTACTCAAATTATGTAACTTAGAGATTAATTTATTCATTTATTTTAAACATGATTTTCCTTGTATTTACCTTGATACTAATTACGTGTGTGATTTATGAACATACAGTAGAAATGAGTGGATAATAAATGTGTAACCTGCATATGAAGGATACCAAAGCATTTAATATAGAAGAAAATAGTACAGATGATAAATATTGTATATGTATTGCTTATGCAAGCTTAAATTTAATAATATTTTACCAAAACGCAATTTAAAATTACCAACACTCAATTGTCTGTTCATATGTTGTAATTAATTGTAAAGTTCTTGTATTTTAATTGTATATATTGAAGTGTGTAAGTGTGTGTGTGTGTGTGTGTGTGTGCGCGCAAGAGTTTGTAACTATAGTGGGTTATGCTGTTAAAGATGCGATTTATGAACATATAGTAGAAATGAGTGGATAATAAATTTGTAACCTGCATAATATTATGAAGGATACCAAAGTATTTAATCTAGAAGAATTAGTACAGATGATATTGTATATGTAATTTGCTTATGCAAGCTTAAATTTAATAATATTTTACCAAAACGCAATTTAAAATTACCAACACTCATTGTATGTTCATATGTTGTAAATAGTTGTAAGGTTCTTGTATTTTAATTGTACATATTTAAGTTTGTGTGTGTGTGCGTATTATGGTAGAAAAAAAAGAAAATTTGATTGGCGTTTTTAATTTTATTTTCCCTGTTTGCCTGCATGTGTGACCATTATAGTCCTAGAACACAGTACATTTCCCCAGATATTATGGACATAAACATTGTCCTAAAGTTTCATCAATATCAGACAACAAGTTATTGGTCGGAAGCGAAAGTCTTATGTTGACAAAATATTCAAGGGCCATAACTCCGACACTATAGGTGCGATCTAGCTGGTATCAAACTTGGCCTAACTTTATGTCCATAAACATTGTCCTAATGTTTCATCAAGATCGGACTATAAATATTTTGAAAAATCCCTGGGCCATAACTCCCGCATCATATGAGTCGGATCTGACTGATTGTCGAACTTGGCCTAGAATTAATCATGGTCATAAACATTGTCCTATTGGTCCAAAATGAAACTGAACAACTGAAAATCAAATTCAATAGTCCTTCGCGATCTGCAAGTATTTGGTGCCAATGCAAATACAGGTGAACCCTCATAATGTCCTAGTTTCATATGAAATGTGCACATGCATTATTGTTCGGGCGCTTGTTTCAGCTGAAGGTTTTTAAGACCAAATTCAATAGGACCTAAATAAAGTGTATATCAGGGAAACAGACATTTTTATTGGTAAATAAAAATACCTTACTTTTTAAAATATGTAGAGAAACAAAAATTTCACATGCAAACATTGTTTTGATTTTTCAATATAAATTAAGTTCTGCTGCAACACAAATTTTAAATATCTTTTTTTAGAATGTTTATCCGAAAATGTTTTGAATGTGTTGAATAAATGTAAATTTAGACGCTCTGAAAGTTTTATTGCAAACTATTAGGGCTTACTGAATTTATTTGAATTTTTTTAATTTTCTGCAACAAGGAATTTACTTTGAAAAAACACCATATAAAATATTTCTCAACTTAATTTGAAAAGTAAGGTATTTTTATTTATCATTAAAAATTATTTATGACATTGCTCATGTTAATGTCAAAACTCATTTTTATTGTGTCGCCTTATCAAAGAATAATGCGATACCTAGGGATCACTTTGTCGTCCATCCGTCCGTCATGAAAACTCCACCTTGGCTACAACTTTCTAATCTTTTGATATTTCTTCATCAAACTTTCAATATATACTCATCATGACAACATCGACATGACCTACTAAAATATAAAGGTCAAGGTCACACTGAAGGTCATATGGGTTAAATACTCATTTTTTTCTTCATAAACTTAAGGTTGACTATAACAACTTCCAATACAGAGAGGATATTTGTTTGTTTGGGGTGAATATAGGATTTATTTTCATCGAAGTGAGAATTTCTATTATGATTATTATGAAAATATGAGTTTCCTCACTTAGAGACGAAAATAAACCCAATTTTTCAAGGTCATTTATCTGGGTCCAAAAAACCTTGTTAATTTACTGACAAAGCGCTGACCGGCATCACACGTGTAGTTATTTATATGTTGTGCCTCGAGTCCCTAAATGACCATATCAAATTAGTTCGGACAATATTTAATAATTAAATCATCGTAGAGAAGTTGTGAATTACTGATTCTTACAATTGTATACATATAATGTAAACAAATATTGACTAAAGTCCCATAAGTCCTTTCGAAGTTCTGCTCCGGACAAGAATTATAAGTATAAAATAGCAAAGGGCAGAAGAGCTAAACAATCATTAAAGCATCATATTTATGATTTATGAATAAAAAACTGGCCGAGACAAGTTTTCCTGACCAAACTATTTCATTGTCGATAATTAAATTGACTAGATTAGAGCATATCTACTGGCATTTTCAACTGAAAATCATTATGATGATTTATTCATATTTTATATTTTGCCCGACACATATTATTCCTCCAGATTGCCCCCAGTCCTTTTAACTAGAAAGGTGTTATATACCGAAACATATTATTCTTCCAGATTGTCCCCAGACCCTTTAACTAGAAGGGTGTTATATATTGACATATTATTCCTTCAGATTGCCCCAGTTCCTTTACCTAGAAGGTTGTTATATACCGACACATATTATTCCTCCAGACTGCCCCCAGACCCTTTAACTAGAAGGGTGTTATATACCGACACATTCCTTTAACTAAAAGGTGTTATATACCGACACATATTATTGCCCCAAGTCCCTTTAACTAGACGGGTGTTATATACTGACACATATTATTCCTTAAGATTGCCCCAGTCCATTTAACTAGAAGGGTGTTATATACTGACACATATTATTCCTCCAGACTGCCCGCAGTCCCTGTGTGTGTGTGTGTAATTCTAAGGTTTATAGTCCCTCCGCCAACGAACACGTCATGCCCGCAGTCCCTTTAACTAGAAGGGTGTTATATACGACACATATTATTCCTCCAGACTGCCCCCAGTCCCTTTAACTAGAAGGGTGTTATATATCAACATATATTATTCTTCCAGATTGCCCCCAGTCCCTTTAACTAGAAGGGTGTTATATACTGACACATATTATTCTTCCAGATTGCCCCCAGTCCCTTTAACTAGAAGGGTGTTATATACCGATATATATTATTCTTCCAGATTGCCCCCCCAGTCCCTTTTAAATAGAAGGGTGTTATATACCAACACATTCCTTTAACTAAAAGGTGTTATATACTGACACATATTATTGCCCCCAGTCCCTTTAACAAGAAGGGTGTTATATACTGACACATATTATTCCTCCAGATTGCCTCCAGTCCCTTTAACTAGAAGGGTGTTATATACTGACACATATTATTCCTCCAGACTGCCCCAAGTCCCTTTAACTAAAAGGGTGTTATATACCGACACATTTTATTCTTCCAGATTGCCCCCCAGACCCTTTAACTAGACTGGTGTTATATACTGACACATATTATACCTCCAGACTGCCCCCAGACCCTTTAACTAGAAGGGTGTTATATACCGACACATTCCTTTAACTAAAAGGTGTTATATACTGACACATATTATTGCCCCCAGTCCCTTTAACTAGAAGGGTGTTATATACCGACATATATTATTCTTCCAGACTTCCCCCAGTCCCTTTATCTAGAAGGGTGTTATATAACGATATATATTATTCTTCCAGATTGCCCCCAGTCCCTTTTAAATAGAAGGGTGTTATATACCGACACATTCCTTTAACTAAAAGGTGTTATATACTGACACATATTATTGCCCCCAGTCTCTTTAACTAGAAGGGTGTTATATACCGCTGCCCCCAGTACCTTTAACAAGACGGGTGTTATATACTGACACATATTATTCCTCCAGACTGCCCCCAGACCCTTTAACTAGAAGGGTGTTATATACCGACACATTCCTTTAACTAAAAGGTGATATATACTGACACATATTATTGCCCCCAGTCCCTTTAACTAGAAGGGTGTTATATACCGTTGCCCACAGTCCCTTTAACTAGACGGGTGTTATATACTGACACATATTATTCCCCCAGACTGCCCCCAGTCCCTTTAACTAGAAGGGTGTTATATACCGATATATATTATTCTTCCAGATTGCCCCCCAGTCCCTTTTAAAAAGAAGGGTATTATATACCAACACATTCCTTTAACTAAAAGGTGTTATATACTGACACATATTATTGCCCCCAGTCCCTTTAACTAGAAGGGTGTTATATACTGACACATATTATTCCTCCAGATTGCCTCCAGTCCCTTTAACTAAAAGGGTGTTATATACTGACACATATTATTCTTCCAGATAGCCAGCAGTCCCTTTAACTAGAAGGGTGTTACACACTGACACATATTATTCCTCCAAACTGCCCCCAGTCCCTTTTACTAGAAGGGTGTTATATACCGACACATTCCTTTAACTAAAAGGTGTTATATACTGACACATATTTTTGCCCCCAGTCTCTTTAACTAGAAGGGTGTTATATACCGCTGCCCGTAGTCCCTTTAACTAGACGGGTGTTATATACTGACACATATTATTCCTCCAGACTGCCCCCAGACCCTTTAACTAGAAGGGTGTTATATACCGACACATTCCTTTAACTAAAAGGTGATATATACTGACACATATTATTGCCCCCAGTCCCTTTAACTAGAAGGTTGTTATATAGCGACACATATTATTCCTCCAGACTGCCCTCTTTCCCTTTAACTAGACGGGTGTTTAATATACTGACACATATTATTCCTCCAGACTGCCCCCAGACCCTTTAACTAGAAGGGTGTTATATACCGACACATTCCTTTAACTAAAAGGTGTTATATACCGACACATACCATTGCCCCAAGTCCCTTTAACTAGACGGGTGTTATATACTGACACATATTATTCCTTCAGATTGCCCCAGTCCATTTAACTAGAAGGGTGTTATATACTGACACATATTATTCCTCCAGACTGCCCGCAGTCCCTTTAACTAGAAGGGTGTTATATACGACACATATTATTCCTCCAGACTGCCCCCAGTCCCTTTAACTAGAAGGGTGTTATATATCAACATATATTATTCTTCCAGATTGCCCCCAGTCCCATTAACTAGAAGGGTGTTATATACTGACACATATTATTCTTCCAGATTGCCCCCAGTTCCTTTAACTAGAAGGGTGTTATATACCGATATATATTATTCTTCCAGATTGCCCCCCAGTCCCTTTTAAATAGAAGGGTGTTATATACCAACACATTCCTTTAACTAAAAGGTGTTATATACTGATTCATATTATTGCCCCCAGTCCCTTTAACTAGAAGGGTGTTATATACTGACACATATTATTCCTCCAGATTGCCTCCAGTCCCTTTAACTAGAAGGGTGTTATATACTGACACATATTATTCCTCCAGAATGCCCCAAGTCCCTTTAACTAGACTGGTGTTATATACTGACACATATTATACCTCCAGACTGCCCCCAGACCCTTTAACTAGAAGGGTGTTATATACCGACACATTCCTTTAACTAAAAGGTGTTATATACTGACACATATTATTGCCCCCAGTCCCTTTAACTAGAAGGGTGTTATATACCGACATATATTATTCCTTCAGATTGCTCCCAGTCCCTTCAACTAGAAGAGTGTTATATACCGACACATATAATTCCTCCAGACTGCCCCCAGTCCCTTCAACTAAAAGGGTGTTATATACCGATACATATTATTCCTCCAGACTGCCCCCAGTCCTTTTAACTAAAAGGTTGTTATATACCGACACATATTATTCTTCCAGATTGTACCCAGTTACATAATGCCACATATTATTCCTCCAGACTGCCCCCCAGTCCCTTTACCTAGAAGGGTGTTATATACCGACATACATTATTCTTCCAGATTGCCCCCAGTCCTTTAACTACAAGGTAGTTATATACCGACACATATTATTCCTCCAGACTGCCCCCAGTCCTTTTAACTAAAAGGGTGTTATATACCGACACATATTCTTTCCAGATTGTACCCAGTCACTTTAACTAGAGGGGTGTTATATACTGACACATATTATTCCTCCAGATTTCCCCCAGACCATTTAACTAGAAGGTTGTTATATACCGTCATATATTATTCCTCCAAACTGCCCCCAGTCCCTTTTACTAGAAGGGTGTTATATACTGATACATATTATTCATCCAGATTGCCCCCATACCCCTTTAACTAGACGGGTGTTATATACTGACACATATTATTCCTTCAGATTGCCCCAGTCCCTTTAACTAAAAGGGTGTTATATACTGACATATATTATTCTTCCAGATTGCCCCCAGTCCCTTTAACTAAAAGGGTGTTATATTACCGACATACATTATTCTTCCAGATTGCCCCCGGTCCTTTAACTAGAAGGGTGTTATATACCGACACATATTATTCCTCCAGACTGCCCCCAGTCCCTTTACCCTAGAAGTGGTGTTATATACTGACATACATTATTCTTCCAGATTGCCCCCAGTCCTTTAACTAGAAGGGGTGTTATATACCGACATATATTATTCTTCCAGATTGCCCCCTGTTACATACTGACACATATTATTCCTCCAGACTGCCTCCAGTCCCTTTAACTAGAAGGGTGTTATATACTGACACATATTATTCTTCCAGATAGCCCCCAGTCCCTTTAACTAGAAGGGTGTTATATACCAACACATATTATTCCTCCAGAACTGCCCCCCAGGTCCCTTTAACTAGACGGAGGTTGTATATACCGACAAATATTATTCCTCCAGACTGCCCCCAGTCCCTTTAACTAAAAGGGTGTTTATATACTGACACATTTTATTCTTCCAGATTGCCCCCCCAGACCCTTTAACTAGACGGGTGTTATATACTGACACATATTATTCCTCCAGACTGCCCCCAGACCCTTTAACTAGAAGGGGTGTTATATACCGTTGCCCCCAGTCCCTTTAACTAGACGGGTGTTATATACCATTGCCCCCAGTCCCTTTAACTAGACGGTTGTTATATACCGACACATATTATTCCTCCAGACTGCCCCCAGTCCCTTTAACTAGAAGGGTGTTATATACCGATATATATATTATTCTACCAGATTGCCTGCCCCCCCAGTCCCTTTTAAATAGAAGGGAGGTTATATACTGACACATATTATTTCTTCCAGATTTCCCCCAGTCCCTTTATCTAGAAGGGTGTTATATACCGATATATATTATTCTTCCAGATTGCCCCCCAGTCCCTTTTAAATAGAAGGGTGTTAATATACCGACACATTCCTTTAACTAAAAGGTGTTATATACTGACACATATTATTGCCCCCAGTCTCTTTAACTAGAAGGGTGTTATATACCGCTGCCCCCCAGTACCTTTAACTAGACGGGTGTTATATACTGACACATATTATTCCTCCAGACTGCCCCCAGACCCTTTAACTAGAAGGGGTGTTATATACCGACACATTCCTTTAACTAAAAGGTGATATATACTGACACATATTATTGCCCCCAGTCCCTTTAACTAGAAGGGTGTTATATACCGTTGCCCCCAGTCCCTTTAACTAGACGGGTGTTATATACTGGCACATATTATTCCCCCAGACTGCCCCCCAGTCCCTTTAACTAGAAGGGTGTTATATACCGATATATATTATTCTTCCAGATTGCCCCCCAGTCCCTTTTAAATAGAAGGGTATTATATACCAACACATTCCTTTAACTAAAAGGTGTTATATACTGACACATATTATTGCCCCCAGTCCCTTTAACTAGAAGGGTGTTATATACTGACACATATTATTCCTCCAGATTGCCTCCAGTCCCTTTAACTAAAAGGGTGTTATATACTGACACATATTATTCTTCCAGATAGCCAGCAGTCCCTTTAACTAGAAGGGTGTTACACACTGACACATATTATTCCTCCAAACTGCCCCCAGTCCCTTTTACTAGAAGGGTGTTAAATACCGACACATTCCTTTAACTAAAAGGTGTTATATACTGACACATATTTTTGCCCCCAGTCTCTTTAACTAGAAGGGTGTTATATACCGCTGCCCGTAGTCCCTTTAACTAGACGGGTGTTATATACTGACACATATTATTCCTCCAGACTGCCCCCAGACCCTTTAACTAGAAGGGTGTTATATACCGACACATTCCTTTAACTAAAAGGTGATATATACTGACACATATTATTGCCCCCCAGTCCCTTTAACTAGAAGGGTGTTATATACCGACATATATTATTCTTCCAGATAGCCCACAGTCCCTTTATATAGAAGGGTGTTATATACCGACACATATTATTCCTCCAGACTGCCCCCAGTACCTTTAACTAGAAGGGTGTTATATACTGACACATATTATTCTTCCAGATTGCCCCCTGTTACATACTGACACATATTATTCCTCCAGATTGCCCCCAGACCCTTTAACTAGAAGGGTGGTATATACCGACACATATTATTCCTCCAGACTGCCTCCAGTCCCTTTAACTAAAAGGGTGTTATATACCGACACATTCCTTTAACTAAAAGGTGTTATATATTGACACATAGTATTGCCCCTAGTCCCTTTAACTAGAAGGGTGTTATATACTGACACATATTATTCCTCCAGACTGCCCCAGGTCCCTTTAACTAGAAGGGTGTTATATACTGACAAATATTATTCTTCCAGATTGCCCCCAGTTACATATTGACACATATTATTCCTCCAGACTTCCCCCAGTCCCTTTACCTAGAAGGGTGGTATATACCGACATACATTATTCTTCCAGATTGACCACAGTCTTTTAACTAGAAGAGTGTTATATACCGACACATATTATTCCTCCAGACTGCCCCCAGTCCTTTTAACTAAAAGGGTGTTATATACCGACACATATTATTCTTCCAGATTGTACCCAGTCGCTTTAACTAGAAGGGTGTTATATACCGACATATATTATTCTTCCAGATTGCCCCCCAGTCCCTTTTACTAGAAGGGTGTTATATACTGACACATATTATTCTACCAGATTGCCCCCATACCCTTTAACTAGACGGGTGTTATATACTGACACATATTATTCCTCCAGACTGCCCCCAGACCCTCCAACTAGAAGGGTGGTATATACTGACACATATTATTCCTCCAGACTGCCCCCAGTCCCTTTAACTAGAAGGGTGTTATATACCAATATATTATTCTTCCAGATTGCCCCACAGTCCCTTTTAATAGAAGGGTGTTATATACCGACACATTCCTTTAACTAAAAGGTGTTATATACTGACACATATTATTGCCCCCAGTCCCTTTAACTACAAGGGTGTTATATACCGTTGCCCCCAGTCCCTTTAACTAGACGGGTGTTATATACTGACACATATTATTCCTTCAGATTGCCCCAGTCCATTTAACTAGAAGGGTGTTATATACTGACACATATTATTCTTCCAGACTGCCCCAGGTCCCTTTAACTAGAAGTGTGTTATATACTGACACATATTATTCTTCCAGATTGCCCCCTGTTACATACTGACAAATATTATTCCTCCATATTGCCTCCAGTCCCTTTAACTAGAAGGGTGTTATATACTGACACATATTATTCTTCCAGATAGCCAGCAGTCCCTTTAACTAGAAGGGTGTTACACACTGACACATATTATTCCTCCAAACTGCCCCCAGTCCCTTTTACTAGAAGGGTGTTATATACTGACACATATTATTCTTCCAGAATGCCCCCTGTTACATACTGACACATATTATTCTTCCAGATAGCCCCCAGTCCCTTTATCTAGAAGGGTGTTATATACCGACACATATTATTCCTCCAAACTGCCCCCAGTCCCTTTTACTAGAAGGGTGTTATATACTGAAACATATTATTCTTCCAGATTGTACCCAGTCGCTTTAACTAGAAGGGTGTTATATTCCAGCATATATTATTCTTCCAGATTGCCCCTCTGTCCCTTTTAAATATAAAGGTGTTATATACTGACACATATTATTCTTCCAGATTTCCCCCAGACCATTTAACTAGAAGGGTGTTATATACCATCATATATTATTCCTCCAAACTGCCCCCAGTCCCTTTTACTAGACGGGTGTTATATACTGACACATATTATTCCTCCAGACTTCCCCCTAGACTCTTTAACTAGAAGGGTGGTATATACCGACACATATTATTCCTCCAGACTGCCCCCAGTCCCTTTAACTAAAAGGGTGTTATATACCGACACATTCCTTTAACTAAAAGGTGTTATATACTGACACATATTATTGCCCCCAGTCCCTTTAACAAGAAGGGTGTTATATACCGATATATATTATTCTTCCAGATTGCCCCCCAGTCCCTTTTAACTAGAAGGGTGTTATATACTGACACATATTATTCCTCCAGACTGCCTCAGGTCCCTTTAACTAGAAGGGTGTTATATACTGACACATATCATTCTTCTAGAAAGCCCCCAGTCCCTTTATCTAGAAGGGTGTTATATACAGACCATATTATTCCTCCAAACTGCTCCCAGTCCCTTTTACTAGAAGGGTGTTATATACTGAAACATATTATTCTTCCAGATTGTACCCAGTCGCTTTAACTAGAAGGGTGTTATATACCGACATATATTATTCTTCCAGATTGCCCCTCTGTCCCTTTTAAATATAAAGGTGTTATATACTGACACATATTATTCTTTCAGATTTCCCCCAGACAATTTAACTAGAAGGGTGTTATATACCATCATATATTATTCCTCCAAACTGCCCACAGTCCCTTTTACTGGAAGGGTGTTATATACTGAAACATATTATTCTTCCAGATTGCCCCCATACCCTTTAACTAGACGGGTGTTATATACTGACACATAGTATTCCTCCAGACTGCCCCCAGACCCTTTAACTAGAAGGGTGGTATATACCGACACATATTATTCCTCCAGACTGCCCCCAGTCCCTTTAACTAAAAGGGTGTTATATACCGACACATTCCTTTAACTAAAAGGTGTTAAATACTGACACATATTTGTGCCCCCAGTCCCTTTAACTAGAAGGGTGTTATATACCGATATATATTATTCTTCCTGATTGCCCCCCCAGTCCCTTTTAACTAGAAGGGTGTTATATACTGACACATATTATTCCTCCAGACTGCCTCAGGTCCCTTTAACTAGAAGGGTGTTATATACTGACACATATCATTCTTCCAGATTGCCCCCTGTTACATACTGACACATATTATTCCTCCAGATTGCCTCCAGTCCCTTTAACTAGAAGGTGTTATATACTGACACATATTATTCCTCCAGATTGCCTCCAGTCCCTTTAACTAGAAGGTGTTATATACTGACACATATTATTCCTCCAGATTGCCTCGAGTCCCTTTAACTAGAAGGTGTTATATACTGACACATATTATTCCTCCAGATTGCCTCCAGTCCCTTTAACTAAAAGGTGTTATATACTGACACATATCATTCTTCCAGATTGCCCCCTGTTACATACTGACACATATTATTCCTCCAGACTGCCCCCAGTCCCTTCAACTAGAAAGGTGTTATATACTGACACATATTATTCTTCCAGATTGCCCCCAGCCCTTTAACTAGAAGGGTGTTATATACTGACATATTATTCCTCCAGATTGCCCCAGTGCCTTTAACTAGAAGGGTTTTATATACTGACACATAGTATTCCCCCAGACTGCCCCCAGTCCCTTTAACTAAAAGGGAGATATATATTGACACATATTATTCTTCCAGATTGCCCAGAGTTACATACTGACACATATTATTCCTTCAGACTGCCCCCAGTCCCTTTACCTAGAAGGGTGTTATATACCGACATACATTATTCTTCCAAATTGCCCCCAGTCCTTTAACTAGAAGGGTGTTATTTACGGACACATATTATTCCTCCAGAATGCCCCCAGTCCCTTTAACTAGAAGGGTGTTATATACCGACATATATTATTCCTCCAGATTGTACCCAGTCGGTTTAACTAGAAGGGTGTTATATACCGACATATTATTCCTCCCGATTGCCCCAGTCCCTTTGACTAAAAGGTGTTATATACTGACACATATTATTACCCCCAGTCCCTTTAACTAGACGGGTGTTATATACTGACACATATTTTTCCTCCAGACTGCCCCCAGTCCCTTTAACTAGAAGGGTGTTATATACCGACATATATTATTTTTCCAGATTGCCGCGAGCACCTTTAACTAGAAGGGTGTTATATACCGATATATATTATTCTTCCAGATTGCCCCCAGTCCCTTTTAAATATAAGGGTGTTATATACTGACACATATTATTCTTCCAGATTGCCCCCAGTCCCTTTAACTAGAAGGATGTTGTATACCGACACATATTATTCTTCCAGATTGCCCCAAGTCCCTTTAACTAGAAGGGTGTTATATACAGATATATATTATTCTACTAGATTGCACCCCAGTCCCTTTTAAATAGAAGGGTGTTATATACCGACACATTCCTTTAACTAAAAGGTGGTATATACTGACACATATGATTGCCCCCAGTCCCTTTAACTAGAAGGGTGTTATATACCATTGCCCCCAGTCCCTTTAACTAGACGGGTGTTATATACTGACACATATTATTCCTCCAGACTGCCCCCAGTCCTTTTAACTAGAAGGGTGTTATATACCGATATATATTATTCTTCCAGATTGCCCCCAGTCCCTTTTAAATAGAAGGGTTTTATATACCGACACATATTATTCTTCCAGATTGCCCCCAGTCCCTTTAACTAGACTGGTGTTATATACTGACACATATTATTCCTCCAGACTGCCCCCAGACCCTTTAACTAGAAGGGTGTTATATACCGACACATTCCTTTAACTAAAAGGTGTTATATACTGACACATATTATTGCCCCCAGTCCCTTTAACTAGAAGGGTGTTATATACCGACATATATTATTCTTCCAGATTGCCCCCTGTTACATACTGACACATATTATTCCTACAGATTGCCTCCAGTCCCTTTAACTAGAAGGGTGTTATATACCAACATATGTTATTCTTCCAGATTGCCCCAGTCCCTTTAACTAGAAGGGTGTTATATACTGACACATATTATTCCTCCAGACTACACCCAGTCCTTTTAATTAGAAGGGTGTTATATACCGACATATATTATTTTCCCAGATTGCCCCGAGCGCCTTTAACTAGAAGGGTGTTATATACTGACACATATTATTCTTCCAGATTTTCCCCAGACCATTTAACTAGAAGGGTGTTATATACCGACACATATTATTCCTCCAAACTGCCCCCAGTCCCTTTTACTAGAAGGGTGTTATATACTGACACATATTATTCCTCCAGACTGCCCCCAGTCCTTTTAACTAAAAGGGTGTTATATACCGACACATTCCTTTAACTAAAAGGTGTTATATACTGACACATATTATTGCCCCCAGTCCCTTTAACTAGAAGGGTGTTATATACCGACATATATTATTCCTTCAGATTGCCCCCAGTCCTTTAACTAGATGAGTGTTATATACCGACACATGATTCTTCCAGATTGCCCCCAGTCCCGTTAACTTGAAGGGTGTTATATACTGACACATATTATTCTTCCAGATTTCCCCCAGTCCCTTTATCTAGAAGGGTGTTATATACCGACACATTTTATTCTTCCAGATTGCCCCCCAGACCCTTTAACTAGACGGGTGTTATATACTGACACATATTATTCCTCCAGACTGCCCCCAGACCCTTTAACTAGAAGGGTGTTATATACCGACACATTCCTTTAACTAAAAGGTGTTATATACTGACACATATTATTGCCCCCAGTCCCTTTAACTAGAAGGGTGTTATATACCGACATATATTATACTTCCAGATTGCCCCCAGTCCGTTTAACTAGAAGGGTGTTATATACCAACATATATTATTCTTCCAGATAGCCCCCAGTCCCTTTATCTAGAAGGGTGTTATATACCGACACATATTATTCCTCCAGACTGCCCCCAGTCCCTTTAACTAGACGGGTGTTATATACTGACACATATTATTCTTCCAGATTGCCCCCTGTTACATACTGACACATATTATTCCTCCAGATTGCCTCCAGTCCCTTTAACTAGAAGGGTGTTATATACCAACATATGTTATTCTTCCAGATTGCCCCCAGTCCCTTTAACTAGAAGGGTGTTATATACTGACACATATTATTCCTCCAGACTACACCCAGTTCCTTTAATTAGAAGGGTGTTATATACCGACATATATTATTTTTCCAGATTGCCCCGAGCGCCTTTAACTAGAAGGGTGTTATATACTGACACATATTATTCTTCCAGATTTTCCCCAGACCATTTAACTAGAAGGGTGATATATACCGACACATATTATTCCTCCAGACTGCCCCCAGTCCTTTTAACTAAAAGGGTGTTATATACCGACACATTCCTTTAACTTAAAGGTGTTATATACTGACACATATTATTGCCCCCAGTCCCTTTAACTAGAAGGGTGTTATATACCGACATATATTATTCCTTCAGATTGCCCCCAGACCTTTAACTAGATGAGTGTTATATACCGACACATGATTCTTCCAGATTGCCCCCAGTCCCTTTAACTTGAAGGGTGTTATATACTGTCACATATTATTCTTCAAGATTTCCCCCAGACCATTTAACTAGAAGGGTGTTATATACAGACACATATTATTCCTCCAAACTGCCCCCAGTCCCTTTTACTAGAAGGGTGTTATATACTGACACATATTATTCCTCCAGACTGTCCCCAGTCCTTTTAACTAAAAGGGTGTTATATACCGACACATTCCTTTAACTAAAAGGTGTTATATACTGACACATATTATTGCCCCAGTCCCTTTAACTAGAAGGGTGTTATATACCGACATATATTATTCCTTCAGATTGCCCCCAGTCCTTTAACTAGATGAGTGTTATATACCGACACATATGATTCTTCCAGATTGCCCCTAGTCCCTTTAACTTGAAGGGTGTTATATACTGACATATTATTCCTCCAGACTGCCCCCAGTCCTTTTAACTAGAAGGGTGTTACATACCGATATATATTATTCTTCCAGATTGCCCCCAGTCCCTTTTAAATATAAGGGTGTTATATACTGACACATATTATTCTTCCAGATTGCCCCCAGTCCCTTTAACTAGAAGGGTGTTATATACCGACACATATTATTCTTCCAGATTTCCCCCAGTCCCTTTAACTAGAAGGGTGTTATATACAGATATATATTATACTTCCAGATTGCACCCGAGTCCCTTTTAAATAGAAGGGTGTTATATACCGACACATTCCTTTAACTAAAAGGTGGTATATACTGACACATATTATTGCCCCCAGTCCCTTTAACTAGACGGGTGTTATATACCGACACATTTTATTCTTCCAGATTGCCCCCCAGAACCTTTAACTAGACGGGTTTTATATACTGACACATATTATTCCTCCAGACTGCCCCCAGACCCTTTAACTAGAAGGGTGTTATATACCGACACATTCCTTTAACTAAAAGGTGTTATATACTGTCACATATTATTGCCCCCAGTCCCTTTAACTAGAAGGGTGTTATATACCGACATATATTATTCTTCCAGATTGCCCCCAGTCCGTTTAACTAGAAGGGTGTTATATACCAACATATGTTATTCTTCCAGATTGCCCCCAGTCCCTTTAACTAGAAGGGTGTTATATACCGACATATATTATTTTTCCAGATTGCCGCGAGCACCTTTAACTAGAAGGGTGTTATAGACCGATATATATTATTCTTCCAGATTGCCCCCAGTCCCTTTTAAATATAAGGGTGTTATATACTGACACATATTATTCTTCCAGATTGCCCCCAGTCCCTTTAACTAGAAGGGTGTTGTATACCGACACATATTATTCTTCCAGATTGCCCCAAGTCCCTTAAACTAGAAGGGTGTTATATACAGATATATATTATTCTACTAGATTGCACCCCAGTCCCTTTTAAATAGAAGGGTGTTATATACCGACACATTCCTTTAACTAAAAGGTGGTATATACTGACACATATGATTGCCCCCAGTCCCTTTAACTAGAAGGGTGTTATATACCATTGCCCCCAGTCCCTTTAACTAGACGGGTGTTATATACTGACACATATTATTCCTCCAGACTGCCCCCAGTCCTTTTAACTAGAAGGGTGTTATATACCGATATATATTATTCTTCCAGATTGCCCCCAGTCCCTTTTAAATAGAAGGGTGTTATATACCGACACATATTATTCTTCCAGATTGCCCCAGTCCCTTTAACTAGACGGGTGTTATATACTGACACATATTATTCCTCCAGACTGCCCCCAGACCCTTTAACTAGAAGGGTGTTATATACCGACACATTCCTTTAACTAAAAGGTGTTATATACTGACACATATTATTGCCCCCAGTCCCTTTAACTAGAAGGGTGTTATATACCGACATATATTATTCTTCCAGATTGCCCCCTGTTACATACTGACACATATTATTCCTACAGATTGCCTCCAGTCCCTTTAACTAGAAGGGTGTTATATACCAACATATGTTATTCTTCCAGATTGCCCCAGTCCCTTTAACTAGAAGGGTGTTATATACTGACACATATTATTCCTCCAGACTACACCCAGTCCTTTTAATTAGAAGGGTGTTATATACCGACATATATTATTTTCCCAGATTGCCCCGAGCGCCTTTAACTAGAAGGGTGTTATATACTGACACATATTATTCTTCCAGATTTTCCCCAGACCATTTAACTAGAAGGGTGTTATATACCGACACATATTATTCCTCCAAACTGCCCCAGTCCCTTTTACTAGAAGGGTGTTATATACTGACACATATTATTCCTCCAGACTGCCCCCAGTCCTTTTAACTAAAAGGGTGTTATATACCGACACATTCCTTTAACTAAAAGGTGTTATATACTGACACATATTATTGCCCCCAGTCCCTTTAACTAGAAGGGTGTTATATACCGACATATATTATTCCTTCAGATTGCCCCCAGTCCTTTAACTAGATGAGTGTTATATACCGACACATAATTCTTCCAGATTGCCCCCAGTCCCTTTAACTTGAAGGGTGTTATATACTGACACATATTATTCTTCCAGATTTCCCCCAGTCCCTTTATCTAGAAGGGTGTTATATACCGACACATTTTATTCTTCCAGATTGCCCCCCAGACCCTTTAACTAGACGGGTGTTATATACTGACACATATTATTCCTCCAGACTGCCCCCAGACCCTTTAACTAGAAGGGTGTTATATACCGACACATTCCTTTAACTAAAAGGTGTTATATACTGACACATATTATTGCCCCCAGTCCCTTTAACTAGAAGGGTGTTATATACCGACATATATTATACTTCCAGATTGCCCCCAGTCCGTTTAACTAGAAGGGTGTTATATACCAACATATATTATTCTTCCAGATAGCCCCCAGTCCCTTTATCTAGAAGGGTGTTATATACCGACACATATTATTCCTCCAGACTGCCCCCAGTCCCTTTAACTAGACAGGTGTTATATACTGACACATATCATTCTTCCAGATTGCCCCCTGTTACATACTGACACATATTATTCCTCCAGATTGCCTCCAGTCCCTTTAACTAGAAGGGTGTTATATACCAACATATGTTATTCTTCCAGATTGCCCCCAGTCCCTTTAACTAGAAGGGTGTTATATACTGACACATATTATTCCTCCAGACTACACCCAGTTCCTTTAATTAGAAGGGTGTTATATACCGACATATATTATTTTTCCAGATTGCCCCGAGCGCCTTTAACTAGAAGGGTGTTATATACTGACACATATTATTCTTCCAGATTTTCCCCAGACCATTTAACTAGAAGGGTGATATATACCGACACATATTATTCCTCCAGACTGCCCCCAGTCCTTTTAACTAAAAGGGTGTTATATACCGACACATTCCTTTAACTTAAAGGTGTTATATACTGACACATATTATTGCCCCCAGTCCCTTTAACTAGAAGGGTGTTATATACCGACATATATTATTCCTTCAGATTGCCCCCAGACCTTTAACTAGATGAGTGTTATATACCGACACATGATTCTTCCAGATTGCCCCCAGTCCCTTTAACTTGAAGGGTGTTATATACTGTCACATATTATTCTTCAAGATTTCCCCCAGACCATTTAACTAGAAGGGTGTTATATACAGACACATATTATTCCTCCAAACTGCCCCCAGTCCCTTTTACTAGAAGGGTGTTATATACTGACACATATTATTCCTCCAGACTGTCCCCAGTCCTTTTAACTAAAAGGGTGTTATATACCGACACATTCCTTTAACTAAAAGGTGTTATATACTGACACATATTATTGCCCCCAGTCCCTTTAACTAGAAGGGTGTTATATACCGACATATATTATTCCTTCAGATTGCCCCCAGTCCTTTAACTAGATGAGTGTTATATACCGACACATATGATTCTTCCAGATTGCCCCCAGTCCCTTTAACTTGAAGGGTGTTATATACTGACATATTATTCCTCCAGACTGCCCCCAGTCCTTTTAACTAGAAGGGTGTTACATACCGATATATATTATTCTTCCAGATTGCCCCCAGTCCCTTTTAAATATAAGGGTGTTATATACTGACACATATTATTCTTCCAGATTGCCCCCAGTCCCTTTAACTAGAAGGGTGTTATATACCGACACATATGATTCTTCCAGATTTCCCCCAGTCCCTTTAACTAGAAGGGTGTTATATACAGATATATATTATACTTCCAGATTGCACCCGAGTCCCTTTTAAATAGAAGGGTGTTATATACCGACACATTCCTTTAACTAAAAGGTGGTATATACTGACACATATTATTGCCCCCAGTCCCTTTAACTAGACGGGTGTTATATACCGACACATTTTATTCTTCCAGATTGCCCCCCAGAACCTTTAACTAGACGGGTTTTATATACTGACACATATTATTCCTCCAGACTGCCCCCAGACCCTTTAACTAGAAGGGTGTTATATACCGACACATTCCTTTAACTAAAAGGTGTTATATACTGTCACATATTATTGCCCCCAGTCCCTTTAACTAGAAGGGTGTTATATACCGACATATATTATTTTTCCAGATTGCCCCCAGTCCGTTTAACTAGAAGGGTGTTATATACCAACATATGTTATTCTTCCAGATAGCCCCCAGTCCCTTTATCTAGAAGGGTGTTATATACTGACACATATTATTCCTCCAGACTACACCCAGTCCCTTTGATTAGAAGGGTGTTATATACCGACATATATTATTTTTCCAGATTGCCCCGAGCGCCTTTAACTAGAAGGGTGTTATATACTGACACATATTATTCTTCCAGATTTTCCCAAGACCATTTAACTAGAAGGGTGTTATATACCGACACATATTATTCCTCCAGACTGCCCCCAGTCCTTTTAACTAAAAGGGTGTTATATACCGACACATTCCTTTAACTTAAAGGTGTTATATACTGACACATATTATTGCCCCCAGTCCCTTTAACAAGAAGGGTGTTATATACCGACATATATTATTCCTTCAGATTGCCCCCAGTCCTTTAACTAGATGAGTGTTATATACCGACACATGATTCTTCCAGATTGCCCCCAGTCCCTTTAACTTGAAGGGTGTTATATACTGACACATATTATTCTTCAAGATTTCCCCAGACCATTTAACTAGAAGGGTGTTATATACAGACACATATTATTCCTCCAAACTGCCCCCAGTCCCTTTTACTAGAAGGGTGTTATATACTGACACATATTATTCCTCCAGACTGCCCCCAGTCCTTTTAACTAAAAGGGTGTTATATACCGACACATTCCTTTAACTAAAAGGTGTTATATACTGACACATATTATTGCCCCCAGTCCCTTTAACTAGAAGGGTGTTATATACCGACATATATTATTCCTTCAGATTGCCCCCAGTCCTTTAACTAGATGAGTGTTATATACCGACACATATGATTCTTCCAGATTGCCCCCAGTCCCTTTAACTTGAAGGGTGTTATATACTGACATATTATTCCTCCAGACTGCCCCCAGTCCTTTTAACTAGAAGGGTGTTACATACCGATATATATTATTCTTCCAGATTGCCCCCAGTCCCTTTTAAATATAAGGGTGTTATATACTGACACATATTATTCTTCCAGATTGCCCCCAGTCCCTTTAACTAGAAGGGTGTTATATACCGACACATATTATTCTTCCAGATTGCCCCCAGTCCCTTTAACTAGAAGGGTGTTATATACAGATATATATTATTCTTCCAGATTGCACCCGAGTCCCTTTTAAATAGAAGGGTGTTATATATCGACACATTCCTTTAACTAAAAGGTGGTATATACTGACACATATTATTGCCCCCAGTCCCTTTAACTAGACGGGTGTTATATACCGACACATTTTATTCTTCCAGATTGCCCCCCAGAACCTTTAACTAGACGGGTGTTATATACTGACACATATTATTCCTCCAGACTGCCCCCAGACCCTTTAACTAGAAGGGTGTTATATACCGACACATTCCTTTAACTAAAAGGTGTTATATACTGACACATATTATTGCCCCCAGTCCCTTTAACTAGAAGGGTGTCATATACCGACATATATTATTCTTCCAGATTGCCCCCAGTCCGTTTAACTAGAAGGGTGTTATATACCAACATATGTTATTCTTCCAGATAGCCCCCAGTCCCTTTATCTAGAAGGGTGTTATATACTGACACATATTATTCTTCCAGATTGCCCCCTGTTACATACTGACACATATTATTCCTCCAGATTGCCTCCAGTCCCTTTAACTAGAAGGGTGTTATATACCAACATATGTTATTCTTCCAGATTGCCCCCAGTCCCTTTAACTAGAAGGGTGTTATATACTGACACATATTATTCCTCCAGACTACACCCAGTCCCTTTAATTAGAAGGGTGTTATATACCGACATATATTATTTTTCCAGATTGCCCCGAGCGCCTTTAACTAGAAGGGTGTTATATACTGACACATATTATTCTTCCAGATTTCCCCCAGACCATTTAACTAGAAGGGTGTTATATAACGACACATATTATTCCTCCAAACTGCTCCCAGTCCCTTTTACTAGAAGGGTGTTATATACTGACACATATTATTCCTCCAGACTGCCCCCAGTCCTTTTAACTAAAAGGATGTTATATACCGACACATTCCTTTAACTAAAAGGTGTTATATACTGACACATATTATTGCCCCCAGTCCCTTTAACTAGAAGGGTGTTATATACCGACATATATTATTCCTTCAGATTGCCCCCAGTCCTTTAACTAGATGAGTGTTATATACCGACACTTATGATTCTTCCAGATTGCCCCCAGTCCCTTTAACTTGAAGGGTGTTATATACTGACACATATTATTCTTCCAGATTTCCCCCAGACCATTTAACTAGAAGGGTGTTATATACCGACACATATTATTCCTCCAAACTGCCCCCAGTCTCTTTTACTAGAAGGGTGTTATATACTGACACATATTATTCCTCCAGACTGCCCCCAGTCCTTTTAACTAAAAGGGTGTTATATACCGACACATTCCTTTAACTAAAAGGTGTTATATACTGACACATATTATTGCCCCCAGTCCCTTTAACTAGAAGGGTGTTATATACCGACATATATTATTCCTTCAGATTGCCCCCAGTCCTTTAACTAGATGAGTGTTATATACCGACACATATGATTCTTCCAGATTGCCCCCAGTCCCTTTAACTTGAAGGGTGTTATATACTGACATATTATTCCTCCAGACTGCCCCCAGTCCTTTTAACTAAAAGGGTGTTATATACCGACACATATTATTCTTCCAGATTGTACCCAGTCCCTTTAACTAGACGGGTGTTATATACTGACACATATTATTCCTCCAGATTGCCCCCAGTCCCTTTAACTAGAAGGGTGTTATATACTGACACATATTATTCCTCCAGATTGCCCCCAGTCCCTTTAACTAGAAGGGTGTTATATACTGACACATATAATTCCTCCAGACTGCCCCCAGTCCCTTTAACTAGAGGGGTGTTATATACAGACACATATTATACCTTCAGATTGCCCCCAGTCCCTTTACCTAGAAGGGTGTTACACTAACACTTGTGTCGCCTGCCGTGTGTAGAAGGGTGTTACACTAACACTTGTGTCGCCTGCCGTGTGCTTATTTCAGCAAGTACAATCTGAGTATAGAGTGCAATCCTTTAAGAGTTATTGAGCAGATTGTTATGAACTGTTAAAGTAACTGATCAGGAGGAACTGTTTAAAGTTTCATGACCATAGGTCAATATTTTGCAAAGTTATGAACCAAGTTAGGTTGCAGGTCAACTTTTTTGAAACGGGGCATTACTCTGCCAAAATGAAAGTCATAATTATTAGACTTGTAACAACATTTATTTCGGATAGATGAAAATGTGTGTGAAGTTTCATGAACATACAGACATGTGATACCTCACGTTGTGAGATAGAATCCCACGGAATTTTAACTCTCCTCCTGGCCCCTCGGAAATGTGCGAAAAACTCCCGTAAAACGATCTCAAAACAGTTTGCAATTTTTATTCCAAAAGCCCAAACTTGTTTCTTGGTCTTAATCATTAAGATGCTTGATTTTAAATAAAAAATAAGCTAGACTGCTTCACGGCGCAATTGTCCCACCGTTTCACTGAAACATTTTATTGACGGCTGTGTAGCAGCCTATAAAGAATAAGCAAGCGTAATTCCGATATCCGATGATCAAGACTTGTGTCATAATGGTCTCACACCTCAATTAATTTTCCCATAGGGTTACTGTACAGCCTTTTGCAACATCTGAGCTTCAAAGCAGGGCAGCAGACATTGTTGTTGGTTTATATTATCTTCAGTATAGCCAAGACCAGTAATTTAAAACAATAAAATACATAAGAAAGCCAGGTTGTTGTTTTTTCTCGCTCATGTTTTGTGAATCCTATGGAAAATACAAAATTCATACACCATCTAGCTGAATATGCGGTGCTTCGGTCAAACAATTCTGAAATTTGAATGAAACCTCATATCAACATGGGACTTTCTGTATCATCTGTCTTTTACACTGCAGATATATGCTAAAGCAAAGAGAAATCTATTTTTTTAATTAAAAATTGCCTAAGGGACCAACCATTTTGATCTCTGGTGGGGGGGCCTGGGATTTTCCTTTGAGCCGAATATATATTTTATTCATTTCTTGAAAGCCGGGATTTTTTTTCCACCTAATACACTGGCCAGATTTTTATTTTTTTTGTGAACTTGAAAGCCAGAATAATTATTTTTTTAAGTTTTACTATTCGTAGAATAAGAAGGGCTGTTGTAAGTCTAATCAACATCTGCGTCGTCAGGTTGGTTTTCAGTTGTTAGCCAAGACCTGTTATTTCAGCAACACTGGTCAGTAAAACTTGAAATATGTCATCAGTACCATCAAGGACACTGGTAGACACAGGTTCCATAACTCTGTTTGGCATTTAAGCAAAAGCATGTTTTTTTTATTACTTTGAATTTCTGGTTAAAGTTCTTTTTTGACAAAGTCCATTTATTTTAACAACTTAAAGTCTTACATCAACAAACTTGGAATATCAAGGGCACTGGTAAGACACATATTCCATATTAACTCTGTATTGCATTTAAGCAAAGTTATTTTTTTTTGTTCGACTTCAAAATGTTGGTTAAAGTTTTTAGGCAAGTCCTTTATTTCAATTGGTGATTGTTAATTATTAATACAACCTCAGCAAAGCGTGAATGCTAGCAGACACATGTTCCATAACTCTGTATTGCATTTTAGCAAAGTTATGGCTTTTTTTCTGGATAAATATTGTGAAAATGTGATTTGCCTATAATTTTCGACTTAGAATTGCTTTTATTTTATTTGTTAGCAAGTCCATTTATTTCAATACCCACTAGCCATATATCTCAGCCAAACGAAAGTGTCATCACTTACAGACATAATCATGTTTCATAACTTTTTATTTCATTTTAGCCAGATGATATTTTCTTTTTCAACTTTTTCAACTTAAGAGTTTCAGTTGAAGTTTTTTAAGCAGCTTCATATATTTCAATGAAACCACTGCATACATCCAATAACAATGGCAAGCCTGTATATATCATTAGCCCCATAAACCCTACTCCTTCCACAGATAGACAAATATTCATTCTATTCTTCAGTTACCATGTCTGCATCCATCCTGATCTCTTCCATCCCCTTCCCAACACCCTCCTCTCAACCCCCATCTCCAATGAAAATATTGTATTATTTCTGTGTTTTTTTCCCTATTCAGTTACACTTCACTTTCCCTCCCCACCCTCTTCAAGTTCATATTCTTTCTGGGGTATTGAAGGTCTTGCTTTAATACTTGGTATATATGTTCACTGACCACCCCCTCCCCGCACCCCTACACCCTCATTTCAGTCGCCACCACCTATTAACGTCCACAATTAAGACTTGACCTTGTGAATGAACTGGCACCATGGTTGGTGAGACAGAAGTGTCAGTGACCTTGTTTAAAATTGACCTTGAATAGTGGAGAATGCTGTCCTTTCGACAGCTCTTTTGTTTAATATGGATATTTCCATATTTGGTGGATAGAACTTCACGTGCTGGTGTTAATATTTAGTTATGCTTGCACTTGTCTGCTTTCTATGTGAGCCCCCTTTTGCTCTTCTGAATTATGAATTGATTGGATGTTTTGTTTGATAGGGGATTGTTTTGTACTGGGCAATGACTATCATGTTCCATACCAATTTATTAACAATGGCATATAGCCCACGGCTTTGTATGTAACCTGGCATTGCATGTGGCTGCTTCTTAAGTCCATTTACTTGTTGATGATATTTACAAAGTCCATCGCATAAGTACCAGGACCCTTGTATTGTAATACTATCAAGACCACTTCATACTACATTGATTACTAACATTACATCTATAACTGTCATGGCTACTCTTTACCTCATTTTCTACTACCATGACCACTGCATATTGCAAGTATTACTATCATGACCACTGTATATCACAATTGGTCTATAGATAGCTTACGACAACATTACAATTGCAAGATACTCAACTTGCCTTAATCCACGAACGGAAAAACTTCCCCAAATACCCTTCCCGGGACTCCCGGCACCAAGGGCGCCGCCAAATACACCCGTACAAGCAAGAGTCACACAGAGTTACGTCCTCTTTCCGTCGTGGCGTCATCGGTAAAGAACGCGATAAATCGACGGTCTCAACAGAACTTGTTTTGCAGGTAACCTCGATAGAAGTCGATACCTGCTGTCGAGTTCCGTCACAAGAATATCAAGGATGATGTAAGTGACTACGGCTTCTCCGTCATACTTTAATGATTAGGGTAAGAATTCATGGCCTTCGCCATAACGTGCATAGGTTTCAGCGTTAATTGTAGCCACAGTCTTAAGAAGTAAATCAGTTTATTTCTTTCTGTATATGGTTTTCCTTATCAGGACACCTAATTCAACTTGTCCTATCGCCTTGTTGAGTACTGTTTGTGGCAGGACTAAGATGATTATTGCCAGTCTATGGATTATGCTCATCAGACTTGCAGGTATATGAGCATTTATTTTATTTAGCGCCGGTAGTATTTATATCAAGGGGTGTCATTAAGAGGTAGGCGGTTAATTCGCCCTGCTACTTAAACCTTTCTACCAGGCTAATATGAATACTTTTACTAATATTGTATACTAGTATCTATCTAATACCCGGCTACTTTGCTCTGTGTGCCTCTAACTTGAAAAGTTAATGATATCTATGTACATGTATATCACCACCTTTTTTGAGGTAAGTTATATAAATTAATTACAGTGGCAGATGCTGTTTTATTCATTTGCACATGCAGTTGCTGGCTGAGTCTTCCTTTTGCTGGTAAGTTGATATGGGGGACTTCCGTGGCTGAGTGGTTAGTCTCTTACTTGATATCACTGCCACTCACCTCTGTTTTATGATGGTGTCCCGGTTAGCTCAGTTGATAGAGCTTTCGCACTGTAAGGGAGGAGTCCGGTTTTACGTGTCCCATACCAGCCACAAAGACAACTGGCATCTTGTTTTTTTTTGTTTTTTTTGTGGATATTATGATATACCTTATATTTCATTGTTTGTGTTTCACTTGTGAAATATCGACAGACATAATGCCGCTGTTGACCTTTTGTCGTCTCTGTTTTAGCGCATTATGTTTTGCTGCTTAAGTATCAAGGTTAGAGTACATAATAAGTTATTAATAGAATCATTTTTGGTTTGTCGTGAATATAAGGATTTTCTTATTAGAGAAACTTATTTTCACCAGAGCCTTAGCACGAGTGTATTATGCGTGTTTTCTCACTGATACACCTGTGGGGTTTTGGGATTACCCTAGGGTTGATTAAGGTCTCCTTCTGTACCGCTTAAATCTCCACGGGGTACCTCCAGAGCCGGAGCTGCAAAGCGAAGGCGACGGTACTAATGAGCGGGCAGCCAAGCACGGGCTGCTCTCCGCCCCCGGTTTACACCTGTTAGGTAGTTTCAGTAAGTTCGGAGTAATCGGCTTCAAAGCCGCTATCCTCAACCCTAAGTGGGTTTGTTCGCGGTTCCTCTGACTAAGCCTTGTCTGATGGAGTTCTTCGTCATTCATCTCTTACCTCTGGGGTTGCGTTCCTTGTGTAGCTTATTAGATGCGGTTGCAGGACATAACACTCCTTTTCTTGCAGCTAAGATCATTGTCCAGTTTCTAGATTCCTTACCCCTCCCACTTCTCCATACAGTCATACAGTTAATGGGCTGTAGTGCCAGGGTTCGTTCTCCATTAGCCCTAGGGGTACTGATGATAGTTGGCGTATTTGTTTTTCATACCCCCTCCTGTTTAATATTGCTAGAACCAGGATACATTCTCCTTGTTTTCTATCAGTTTAGAGAGTAGGTCTATCAGTATGAGTAAGTTCCTAACATTATGGTAGGCTATACTATTGTTAGACCCGGCTTCTAATCCGTACATTAATTATGCCATAAGAGCCGGACTTCTCTTTTTGAAGTCTTTCCTTCAGGCAGTTTGAGATACATCTGGCATCTATTTATTTATTGGTTCTATATGCCACATTCGTATGGAAACACAGTTTCTTTTCGGCTAGATCTTTTACTTGAACACAGATTTGGGGGTGAATGCGTGTGCACAACCACATTCAAGGTGACATTCTGCCTTGGTCAGAACAAGGGGGGGGGGGGGGTGCGTGCCCATACACAGCCACATTCAAGGGGACATTCTGCCGTGGTCTAGGGGTTTCGTAGAGCTGCCCTAAATGCATGTCTAAGGATCTCTCAGTTTGGCTTAGAGGGCCACATGGTAGGTTTGTTCACTAACTAGGTGTGTTGCCCTGAATAAATAAATTCTTTTATTATTTACGCCTGGTTTATTTACGCCTGGCTCTATTTACGCCTGGTTTTATTTATGCCTGGTTTTTGGCCAGACGGACTCAATTACATATTACGCCTCATTTTACGCCTGGTTTCTACATTCTTATCAAAACCACCTGTACGCCTGGTCACCATCAAAATTACGCCTGGTTTAGTTATCAATATTACGCCTGCTTTACGGGCGTCGCAGTTCGTACGGGCAGCACTTCTGTCCATCTTGATTTCTTCCCTAAGCGGGGTTTATATCAGGTTTTACAGTCTACCTCTGCCACTGATTCATTCGGAATCAGTATGCAACCTAACGTTTGTCGATTCAAACTACATCTTCAGACTTCAGTTTCTGTAATAGTTGCTCACACAATTGTACCTCTAGGAGGTCCTTCACTGGGCTACTCTGAGGTCACAGAGGTTTAGCTGGTTAGAATAAGTGTAACGCATTGTTTGTTTACACTTCCACCGCAGTCGGAGTTGGGTTTTTTCTTGTTTCCCACTTTGAGCTTATATCACTCCCCTTCTTAGTTTAGAATACTTAGAAGTTAAAGTGGCTCTTTTTGGCCTGTTTGACATCTGTTCTCCGGCCCTCCTTTGAACTTTTCGGTTAATCTTAGATAGACTACCCTTTAGACTATCTTCTTTTAGCCTTGTGGCTCAGATTTAGTGAGCCCATTCTAGGAACTGAAGTGTCATCAGGCTCATGCTACTAAAGGGATCTCGTTTAACCCCTTCTGGGGATATTCCAGTAACAATCTGTTTGGTTTTGTCTGGGTGTATACCTAATGCAACTCCAATAAGGCTACTAAAGTCAGAGCCTTTATATTCTTAAAATTCACAAATTATTTGTTAGATTCTATCTTAAATAATTTTTCACTGGGTCCAGTTCTTACTACCCAGTCAGTCATGGGGTTGTGCTGCTCTGCCAGTTAGCTGACTTGGCCTTGCCCAAGTCTGTAACTTTGGGCATACAAATCGGTTGCAGTTTTATTTATTATTTTGCTTATCTTGGTTTGTAAGCACTTCATACCACTATGTTCCAAAGGTGTTTGGTTTATACATATTGTATTGTTCATAGTATTCTATGCTTCACACAGTTATCTGGTGTTCATAGTTACATTTACAGCTCAGTTATGAAGCTGTTATTTTAAGTATTGAATCAGGGGGTCGATACTTATTTAAATGATCTATGTAATACAAAAAAATTTCTGTTCCATGGATTAGCTTGAAATTGCCGATTATAATTTTAGATGGTGGTGGACTTATTGTCCTTGAACGAATTGAAGGACTTATGAGGTTGCCATATTCACCTTGTAACGTTCATCTGCCCATCTAAGAAGTTTTAGAGGCTCCTCCTACTGGCTGTATCGCCAGTCAGGATCCCAGATTACGCTATGGTGAGTGTAAGTTGCTTGGGTTCATGCTCTCGTCTGCTTTAATTTCTTGTAATTAGAGCAGGTTTGAGCGTGCTTTGTTACTTGTTGTTCAGAGTTGTTCAAATCCCCTTTACATATTCGGGCACTCATAACAGGTTACATTGTACCACCCCAGCTCATTGTGTTAAAGTCGCAATTGTAATGTTGTCGTAAGCTATCTATAGACCAATATGAAAATTTTTGTTAATTTTAATATTTGTCTATTATACTTACGACAACATTAACTACCCACCCCTCCTTAATTTAGGACTTATTTGCGGAAAGAGGACGTAACTCTGTGTGACTCTTGCTTGTACGGGTGTATTTGGCGGCGCCCTTGGTGCCGGGAGTCCCGGGAAGGGTATTTGGGGAAGTTTTTCCGTTCGTGGATTAAGGCAAGTTGAGTTTCTTGCAATTGTAATGTTGTCGTAAGTATAATAGACAAATATTAAAATTAACAAAATTTTTCATTTTAGTACTACCATGACTATTAAGACTAAATACCACATTTATTACTACCATGACCACTGTATACCCCATTCATTATTACCATGACCACTGAATACACCATGTATTACTACCATGAGCTATGCATACTACATGACCACTTGATACCATATTTATTAATAATATACCTTATGTCAAACATCCATGTTCAATGTTCAAAGACTGTTATTTTCCCATTTTTGTAATATCGCATATCGCTTGTAATGTGGAGTGAGTCACTGAATGATAGTATTTTTTTGTATTATATAAATGTCACCCCAGTATAATACTGTCTTATGATTGTGAAGTCAACGCAAGTTTATAAGTATGTCCAATGCTGAAAAGTGTATGTCTACATACACAAATGAAAATCAGAATGGCTGACACAGTTTGCACAACTTTCTGAAGATGATTTGAAGTTTACTCTGAGTGAGTTCACAGCTGAAGATTCCGAAAGAACATAAAGAACCATCCGCCAAAAAATGTTTTCTAGGTGCTGAGAATAGTGATTTTGAACAGAGAGAAGTGACCATGTATTTCAAAGGAAAATTTAGCAGAACCAAATATCTTTTTCAAACATATTTTTCAAACATATTTTTCAGTATAATAAAATAAATAGCCTTAGAAGGTTGACAACTGTTCACTGTCACACTCACAGGATTGCAATATTTACATACTACCATGACCAATGTATATCACATTTAGGCCATTATTTTTTATTATTTGTTTTATGAACCATCAAGAAAGAGAATAGCTAGCTGTAGGGGAGAAATGGAAAAATAAAAAAAACTAATTTCGTTTTGTCGTAGGAGGGTTATCAAAAAATAATGGCCTTATAACAACCATGACTTATGTATACCACATAGCCTAGCAGCATGCTGTTGAAGTCATTAATGATGTAGGTAATTAATTGGATTATGACTTGAAACAATTAACCTGTTATCATATACAAAGACGTGGAAAGATATAGAGAAAACGAAAGTAGAATTTTCATTTGGAGTTTCTATTCCTCAGGGCTTTTGGACAAAAGGGCTTTTAATAGGTATCTAAATAATAGTGTTAGATGATATTAAATGTTCCTATCATAATTGTCATTCAAATTTCATACGGGTAGTTATAAAAAAAAAATAACTCAACAGCATGAAAATAAAATATGTTTTAATGAAATTAATGAAGTTAGTAAAAAATATTTCAAAACTGTATTTATGGCATTCATTTAAAATATTTGGGTTAAAAAATACCCGTGCACGGTAACATTTATGATTTAAAAAAATCCCAGATTTTTGCATGAATCTCCCTTAAAAAAATCACTAAACTCCCAGACTGAGGTCTTGAAAATATCACATGTAAGAACATGTAAGGTCAAATATTTTTCAAGTGATGGTCAGTTAGATGTGTATGAAGTTACTTTTTTAAGTTATGAGCAAGATTACACTACCAAAATTCCATACCATTACGTTCCGCGAAATTCACATGAAAAGGTAACAATTCATTTTATGTTAATTAAAATGAACTTATTTTAACGTCACGTTCATGTGAAAAAACAGTAACGTGAAATTTTTAAACAATTAAAAAACGTGAATTTACTGTTAACGGAATTTCATGTGAAAACATTTATTTTGATTGTAAACCAAAATAAATCGGTTCAAATTTCCTGCCTGGAAATTATATTTCTTTAGCCATTATTTAATTATTTCTTGACATGATATTTAAAATGAACATAAACAATACAGACCCATTGTAATAAAAAGAGTGGTGCCTTATAACAGGGCATTATATGCCAGTGTTCAAAGTGTTGTTTTTTTAAAAATTGAATTGAATTGGCGCCTGACAGGAATGAACGGGCCAGACTAATCCTCCATTTACATCAAGATAAAATATGGAGAATGGGTCTAAACCTTACCTGCAGAACTGCAGACACTTACGACGGAGCCAGTATTTTCCACATTTGCATACGCGGTGTCATGATAAAAACCTTGAACGAACATGATAAACATGAGGCCCGAGAAGTGGATGCTCTACTGGCTAAACATAAAGTTTATGTATAATATCATGCAACCGGAACATGGTGATGATATACGCAACTAGGCTTGGTACTGATCATCCCTGAAAAGTTTCACTGAAATCCGAAGGCCCTTTCGTCTTACTATGAGGCCAAAATATAGCATATTTCAGAAAATCAAGGACCATAACTCCTGTGTAAATGGTCCAATCTAGCTGTTTTTCAAATTTATCGGAGCTTTCATTGATATTAACAATCTGGTAAAGTTTGGTAGATCGGATGAAAAATGAAGGCCCTATCATCTTAACAATGCAAAATGTAGCATTTTTAAATAAATCAAGGGCCATAACTCCGCTGTTACTGGTCCGATCCGGCTGGTTAGGAAAAAAAGAAAAAGAAAAACAATAATAAAAAATGCAAACAAATGAAAAATGAAAAAAAAAATTCAATAAAAATATAAAACAATAAAAAAAAAAAACGAAAAAATATAATAATATCTGGTAAAGTTTGGTAAAGATCAGATGAAAAAAGAAGGCCCTATCATCTTAACGACACGAAATACAGCACTTTTAACTAAATCAAGGGCCATAACTTCGCTTTTACTGGTCCGATATGACTGGTTTTCAACATTTTTTTCCCGAGCTGATGAAAAATGAAGGCCATATCGTCTTAACAAGGCAAAATATAGCATTTTTAACTAATCAAGGGCCATAACCCCGCTGTTACTGGTCCGATCTGGCTGGTTTTCGAAACTTGTCCGAGCTTTCATTGACATTAACAAGCAAATAAAGTTTGGTAAAGATCAGATTAAAAATAAAGGCCCTATCATCTTAACGAGGCAAAATATAGCATTTTTAACTAAATCAAGGGCTGTAATTCTGCTGTTACTGGTCCGATCTGGCTGATTAAACAAGAAAAAAGAAACAAAAACAATAATAAAAAAAATAAAAAAATGAAAGGTGAAAAAAAACAAGAGGCCCAAGAGGGCCTGTGGACACTCTACTGGTTAAAACAGCTCTTATAGATTTAGATAGATATAGCTAGATATAGCTCTCTTCTCCTATAGATTTAACAAAGGAGAATATAATATAGCATTTTTCAACAAATCAAGGGCCATAACTCTGTTATTACTAACAAGATCTAGCTGGTTTTCGAAATTGTCCAAGATTTCATTGATATACCGCGCTTTGCACAAATAGACATCATACGGAGGCTTCCTGCCAAATTTCGTAGAAATCCAACAAGCCGTTTAAGAGGTGTAGCGCCGACAAGAAATTTAAAATAAAAATGTCAAAGGGCCATAACTCCGTCAAAAATCTGCGAACTGGAACAAAAGCGTGATATGCACAACTAGACATCTAACTGATGCTTCCTGCCAAGTTTCGTCAAAATTCAACAAGGCATTTAGGATGAGTAGCGCCGACAAGAAATTTTAAAGTAAGTGTGAAGTAATTAAAAAGATAATACAATTTTTTTTTAAAAAAAACAACAACATTCAAATCAATCAAAAAAAATAATAAAAAATCAAGAAAAAAAAATCAAAAAAAAATCAATCAATAAAAATTGTAACAATTAAAAAAAAAATTAAAATCGAAAAAAAATAAAAAAAAATAAATCAAATTAAAAAAATATAAATTAAAAAAGTGTTACCCCCGATGCATGTCCAAATTGGACACCAGGGTCACATTTGAACAAACTTGGTAGAGGTCGGCCGGCCGGCCGGACCATAAGCTGATGCTACATGTAATACATATGAGAGCTCTGTGCCATGTGGTTCCAGAGAAGATTTTTTTCAGTTTTTGCCTATACAAGCCTAAGTCTAGTTAAATAATGTGTCATCATTTGAACAAACTTGGTAGAAGACCATAAGCTTATAAAAAATGCAAAATATTAAACCTCTGGCTCTTGCAGTTTCAGAGACGATTTTTTAAGTTTTTCCCTATACATGTCTATGTAAAACGTGACCCTTGGGGTGGGAACAAATGTGACCCGAGGGTCATAATTTGAAAAAACTTGGTAAAGGACCATAAGCTTATAGCACATGCAAAATATTAAACCTCTGGCTTACTTGCAGTTCCAGAGAAGAAGATATTTTTCAGTTTTTCCCTTTACAAGCATTTATGTAAAACTGTGACCCTCGGACCGGGTCCAGATGTGACCCCAGGGTCACCATTTGAACAAAATTGGTAAAGGACCATAAGCTTATAGCAACAGCAAAATATTAAACCTCTGGCTCTTGCAGTTTCAGAGAAGATTTTTTAAGTTTTTCCCTATACATGTCTATGTAAAACATGTGACCCTTGGGGCGGGGCCAAATGTGACCCCAGGGTCACCATTTGAACAAACTTGGTAAAGGACCATAAGCTTATAATAAATGTAAAATATCAAACCTCTGGCTCTTGTAGTTTCCGAGAAGAAGATTTTTAAAAAATAATTCCTATATAAGTCTGTAAAACTGTGACTCTCGGGGCAGTGACAACTTTGAGCCCAGGGTCACCATTTGAACAAACTTAGTAGAGGACCATAAGCTGATGCTACATGTAATACATGAGAGCTCTGTGCCTTGTGGTTTCAGAGATGATTTTTCAAAGTTTTTTCCTATATATCTATATGAAAAACATGCAAAACCTCAATATACAAACTTTGGACCCCCAGGGCACGGCCATTTTTGACCCCGGGGATTTCATTTGAACAAACTTGATAGTCTAGGCGTTGGCGATCATTTTAAAAGAACAAGAGGCCCAAGAGGGCCTGTGGACGCTCTACTGGCTAACATGGCTCTTATAACATCAATGAAGTGAGTGACTGCCATTTACGTTTTTTTGAAAGTTTCGGGCAAAAAACAGCTTTTTTACCTAAATCAAGGGCCATAACTAAAGAATCTGGTAAAGTTTGGTAAAGATCAGATGAAAAATGAAGGCCCAACCGTATTAACGAGGCAACATATAGCATGTTTAACTAAATCAAGAACACCTCTGTTACTGGTCCGACTGGTCGAACATAGAGCTAAAAAAAAAAAAAAATCAAAAAAAAAAATCCAAAAAAAAAAAAAAAAAGGAGATATTTAAAACTAAAAATAAATCAATAAATAAAACAAAAACAAAAAAAAAAAAAAAAAAAAAAAAAAAAAAAAAAGAGGTCAATGACCTTGAAGCTCTACTGATTGATTTTGATTTCAGGAAGTAGTCGCTACAGACTTGTTTTTTGAAAATCTATTTTTAACCGTGGCGGCCATCTTGAATTTCCGGCCGACCTGAAATTTTGCTAAGATCAATAAGACATTAAGAGCAACATTCCTGTGAAGTTTCATGAAAATCCGTCAGGTAGTTTCAAAGAAGTAGTCGCTACAAGTTTTCATTATATAACTCTATGTAAACAAAGCAGCCATGTTTAAGGTCAAATCAAAACGATTTTCGACAAGGACCAACATCATGTCATACTGATCATTTTAGAAAAAGTCCCATATCAATATCTCTTATTGTTTTGAAGAAGTAGTCGCTACAAACTTATTTATTTTAAATCTATTTTTAGCTGTGACGGCCATCTTGAATTTCCGGCCGACCTGAAATTTTTCTAGGATCAACTAGACATCAAGAGCAACATTCCTGTGAAGTTTCATGAACATCCGTCAAGTAGTTTCAGAGGAGTAGTCGCTACAAGTTTTTACTATATAACTCTATGTAACCAAAGATGGCCACTGGCAGCCATGTTTAACGTCGAATCAAAATAATTTTCCACAAGGATCTACATCATGTCATGCTGATCATTTTAGAAAAAGTCCCATATCAATATCACTTATAGTTTTCAAGAAGTAGTCGCTACAAACTTATTTTTTAAAAATCTATTTTTAGCTGTGACGGCCATCTTGAATTTCCGACCAACCTGAAATTTTGATAGGATCAATTAGACATCAAGAGCAACATTCCTGTAAAGTTTCATGACAATCCGCCAAGTAGTTTCAGAGAAGTAGTCGCTACAAGTTTTTACTATATAACTCTATGTAAACAAAGATGGCCACTGGCAGCCATGTTTAACGTTGAATCAAAACGATTTTTGACTAGGATCAACATCATGTAATGCTGATCATTTTAGAAAAAGTCCCATATCAATATCACTTATAGTTTTCAAGAAGTAGTCGCTACAAACTTATTTTTTAAAAATCTATTTTTAGCTGTGACGGCCATCTTGAATTTCCGGCCGACCTGAAAT